>JAQFYM010001171.1:0-38245 GCA_034694785.1 Agrenia bidenticulata | reverse complement strand
AGGTGGGAGCTATATATTCAAAATATTATATATGCTATAGTTACACTATATTTTTTATTTTTTCATTTCTAAAATTAGCAGAATACTTAATTTGCTATTGCAAAAAGAAATTTACAGCTTTAAAATAAACTTTTTACTTATACCTTATAATTTTTTTTTTCAAAAGTTATATATAGATTTTCGTGTATTTTTTAAGAAAAAAGCAATAAAAAGATGGCACTATTTGACAAACGAATGTAAAAAATGTTTTCCAACTATAGTATAAATCTAAAACTACAGCTTTTTTACAGTGTTATTTTTTTCTTTATTTAATATTGAGTGTACTTTGATATGGGTCTAGCCATTCCTAATTCTTATGCGATAAAAAAAAATATCACTTTCAAAACTTTTCTAAATCACTTTCTTGGGTACCTATAAAAAAAATTAACTGGTATATTTGGGGTATATTTTTGGCCCAAAAATATATACCAGTCTGGTATATGTTCTGGCAGCCCTGATAAGGATTATCGATTATAAATATAGAAGCTTATTATACTATGAAAGATTTTCTAAAGTTCTAGCTGTAAAGGGCAATGAAAAAAACAATTAAAAAGTATTTTTAAGTCGTTTATGGATAAAAAAGTACTTAATTCATTAATTCAGATATATTATTGAACAACTTATAGGTTTTATTAGAGTTTACGGTCAAAAATTACATAACTGGTTGTTTAAACATGTAATTATACACAATATATATCTCTATTCATTAAATATGAAAACCCCCAATATTCCCTGAAATTCCCGTAATTTTCCAATTATACCGAATTATTCGAGAAAATAAATTATTTTAGCTTTTTCAGTATTTTTTAGATCAACTGTCAGTTTTTTTATGTCATAAAAAAAATTTTCAGTGATTTTTATCAGTCAACAATATTCTTTTTCAAAGCCATTTATTTATAGGGATTTTTTTTTTGGGAATATGATATAATTTCTGGGATAAAAAAATATTAATCTACCCAATATCATTCTCTAAGTGCACCGAAAATGAATAATTTATTTGCTTAAATTGCATAAATACGAAAATTTGCAATATCTTTAATTATAAATTTAAACATACAAATTAAGTTTTTCAAAAAAGAATATTTAATAAGTATTACTGTGTTTCGTTTTTATAACCTTTCCGTTAGATAATCAGAAATCATTTGTCTATTTTACTAGAATATAACGGCTAAAAATGCATTTACTACGAAATATATTCATTTTGACAAAAAATATGCAATTATGTAAGTTATAATTCGTTTGGTTCGCCCATATCATCATATTTTCGATACTTTACGATTTTTACTCCTACTTTATTCAGCCACTTTCCCATTCCATAGATGCAATAAAAACTTATTATTAATAAAAAAAGAAAAAGATTAAAATAATGTAAAAAGGCTGTTCGTTTATTAGCATTATGCATGTTGTGTTTACTTGTTAAAAAATAAATCTTGGCATAGTTTTATCAAAGTATTTGATGCCCAATTACGACAAAAAAATTAAGGGTATGCTTTCTAATACTCCTTCTAAAACACTTTTTCTTACTGGGGCCTATAACAACGGTCTCACTTAGCACAATTAATCTTGCATTGCAATTATTGCAAATTAGTATGTTTGGAAAGAGTTTTTCGTATGGCGGGGGTAAATCCAGTCCAGGATTACTGGCGCTTTCCGAGTTATCATTGATGCTTGTATTTGAACTATTCTGGCTTGGAATGTTATGATTTATTCCGGGTATTATAGAACACGAGATGCCTTGCCCATTTAAGTTATTTTCAGATATATTTGAATCACTAATTTCTTGTATATCAGTTGTAGAACAAAATATAAGTCTTATCTGATGTATTCGTAAATATATTGCGAAAAAATATAAAGTCAAGGATATCATGCTTTTATCGGATTGTTCAGTACAATTAAATAAGAACCAAATTTACTATTTATGCATTAAATTTGAATAGATTAACAAATCAATTAACCATTTATGACGATTATTCTCAAAACGGTTGCATAACATATCTGTTGTATTAAAATTTATCGTATTATTATTATACATAGATTAGTAGGGGTTGGATTTATGCGAGATTCTCACTTTTTGGTGGGATATCTCCATTTTCTTGAATCCCAACAAACCAACCAAATTTATTAGATGAAGAAAAGTTGAACTTACAGTAAGTCTAGAGTGTTAGATAAATTAATTAAGACGTAAAATATATTTTTGTGAAGAATAACACAGATGAATAACTTACAAAAAAAATTAAATCACTTTATTTTTGCTGAATCATATGTTTTATACCGTGAGTATTTATTTTTAAAATTTTCAAGTTGAGGATTTCCCACTGGGTTGATTATTTAGTTGATCACATCTTTGTATAAGCACTAAATATAAAGTGTTCCCATAATAGTAAAGAATATCCAATAAATAATTAAGCTTGTAATTCGTTTATTAATAAATAAAAATGGCATCATTATGGTTTATTATGGTACCAATTATTATACTGGTTTGGTTTATGTCATAAAAATAAAAATTATGGAAACTGAAAAATATGTTATTATTAGGCG
The DNA here is from genome assembly GCA_034694785.1 of Agrenia bidenticulata. Classification (NCBI taxonomy): domain Eukaryota; kingdom Metazoa; phylum Arthropoda; class Collembola; order Entomobryomorpha; family Isotomidae; genus Agrenia; species Agrenia bidenticulata. The sequence continues at coordinate 35,668 of JAQFYM010001171.1, read as the reverse complement.
TTCTATGATCTTTATTTTCTTTTTAATCTTATTTATTGTACAGTGGTGTTTAACAGTTGATCCGTTTCCAAGAGAAAACAATGTATAGTAATACCATAAGTCTACAAAATAATAAAATTAATTGTTAAATAAACCGACTGTGTTTGCTAGAAACTTTATTTAAATAACACAATGAGCAATATGCAATATGTAATATTTACTATTTACTATTTAGATTATATATGGTATGAACCGCATAAAGCATATTGTAGTTAAATCCACGGATTAAATAAATTTTTAATGTAATTAACACATAGGTATACATTTTAAATCATGATAAGCCATTTTTTGATCATTTTATTCTTCTTTTATTACTACTTTTTTTATCCCATCATATCTCACCATCTCTCACCATCTCTCACCATCTCTCACCATCTCTCACCATCTCTCACCACAATAAAACCCAACCCCTATAGACAGGCCTCTTATAATTAGGAGAAATTCCTAATCTCGTAATTTAACCCGAATTAGGACAAATATGCCCGTTTTTTTTCTCTTTTATAGGAGAACTAAGAGAAATTAAAAAGTTATGCAAAGCCGGGTAAAGTTTACCTATTTTTTCCCATGACTTTTCAAATGCTATTTCCTCGGCAAGTAAATCAACAATTGTTTTAAATTAGGGATCGGCCTTTACCGGTATATTAAACTCTAAAACGGTTATCTACCGGTTACTTTACGGTAATGTACCGGTAAGTGGTTATTAGCCACAATATTTTGATTTAAGTTTTAACTGGTGACTAAAAAAAATACACTTAATTATATGAGCTGAAAGTGACCAAAAAGCCTCTATAAGCTGTATATTAAGCATAGATGACTTTATAGAGAGATATCGTGCATTTTTTACTGTTTGCGATACTGTATAAACTATAACTTCACAATTACAACAGAAATTGACATCGGAGACATAGTTTATAACGTAATTTGTAAAATGGTAAAAGCAATTACGTTACTTATATTAACACCTATCGAACCTAATATTGCATATTTTGCAAGCTCTAACTATGATTTTTTATTCACTTGTCCTTTTTTAAATAATATGATTATTTAAGTCCATGAAGAAGGGATATAAATATACGGTAGATATAAAAATTAGCGTAACACTTACCGGTTATATACCGGTAATATACCGTATATTTACTTACCGGTAAATACCATGGAAAAACTATATTTTTAAATTCATTTCCTCTAACATAAACGCTTTTCATTGTACTAAATTCAAATTCAAATTTATTTTTCTTGTGATCTCCAAGCGTTTCAACTAGAAGATTATCAAAATCTCTTAAAATTGATAGGAAATCTCTTACTCTTAATTTAAATAACAGTTGTGGAAGATATAAAACGGGAAGCGACATTGGTTGATTAAATCTATCTCTTGTTGGTAAGATTAATGTGAGTACATGACAAAACAATGCAAGGATTTCGGAAACATGACAAATGAAATTTTGTTGAGATAATTCTGACATTGCATCAAATCTTTTACGAACAAATACTGATATTTCTAATAAAAGACTGGGTATTGATACACTTTGGGCCCCTACAGTAGGTTCTGAGCCCCCTCTAGCTACGGGCAAGAAAAAAAACGAAAAATATTAGTATATGGTAAAAGACCAGTTAAGCATTCCTTAAATTGGGGCAGACAAAAAAATGTCCCTACTGAAGTGGCCAAAATAGATAAACGGGGATAAGATCATATGCTAAAACATAAAAAAAAATAGTTGTTTTTATACAAAAAATAACTCTATACCTAACCTTAACCCTAACCATATCTAACCTTGCGACTTTCTTTTCGGAATTGTTGCTTAGCAGGATCTGTTATGACAAGAGTTAAGGTTAGGGTATAAAGTCGGTGATTAGGGTGTGTGTCAGTTAATATTAATATAAATATTTGGACTTCATGTAGTTTTCGTAATGTTTTTAGCAGTTTTAAATAGCCTTTCCTTCATTAGGGCCTAATTTTTTGCCCCAATTTAACCCTTTGACTCCCGGGATCCTTTTTTTGTATTTGTTTTAAATGCCATAAATTTCAAAAAATAGGAGAATTTATGACATGAATAAAATACAAGAACATAATTGATGGCATGATGTTTACAAAAAAAATAAATACTGTAATAAAGACGCATAACAATTTTATATCTTAAAAGTATTTTATTTCCAGCAATTTTGGTCAGTATTGATTTTTTCTCAGCATTCCGGTATATGAAGCCCAACCTTACATATACTAAACATCCATCTTGTTTCACTTCTTATGCCTTCCAATGAACATTCTTTACATGTTCGACATGGATATTTCTTGCTTGGTGTCTCAAGCACATGTATTGGTTACTGGCATTTTGATGAGTCTTTTTCCGATGTTTTTGGTTTCTTGCTTTGGTTGTACGGTTCTAAGATCTGCTCACTCAGTGTAATTTGAAATCAGAAAAAGAATATATACGTCCATTTACTTTTTTATAGATACAATATGAGTCATAAAGAGTCATATACATAAGATAAAAAAATGTTTTTTTGTAATATTTTGTTGTTTTACGCATAAGTGGATGATATGCCAAGTGTTGATCTGATAAATCGACACCACCCATATTGATATTATAGTCGAGTATGCAATCCGGTTTATTAATAATTGTATTATTTCGGCTGTTTTATTAATTCGATGCGCAAAGTTGAGGCTTTGCGTGAAAATTAGATAAAAAGTAAATATCTTTTTTATCTTTTCATTTTAGGGTTATTACATTATTCTTGGTGTCAATTCAATATACATCTCATATGGGGTTGTTTATTGCTTTTGTAAGTCCTTTGGCATTCCTTTTCTTGTGTAGCAAACGGTCCCGGCAGGATTATTCCATCAATCTTGAGATCACCAAATAAAATTAGTGAGCTATACAAGTTATCAAAATGTAGTTTATAGTCTAAATTTTTGTACTTTGTCATAAAAAAGATACTATTTCATCGCTTGAGGGGATTTTGTCTTTCATTGTTGTAGTTTTTCCGGTATAGATCCTAAAATTTGCACAATATTTTGAATATGACTCACATAATTTGAATAATTTTACACCAATTCTGGCTCTTTTACTAAGGTTAAATTGTTTAAAGCCTGAAAGTTCTTTATATTTCATTAAACTGTCATTGATGAATACTGATTAGTTTGGTGTATAACAATCTTGAAATCGAGGCTGCAAAATATCAATTATAGGCCTTATTTTTCTAAGTTTTTTATTTTTGTTTTTGATTTCAGAATCGTTGAAGTGTATAAATTGTAAAATCTCTGGGTAACGGTGTTTACTTAAATATTTGGTAAAAACAGGAGTACTTATTATTTCTCTTTGTGTCAAGTATTACCTTATCTTTGGCTTTTTGATGTAAGAATTATATGATACAGCATAAAAAAACAACTTGAGTTCTGAAATACTAGTTGTAAATTCTTTTCTTATATTTTTATCTTTAATTTTTTTTGTTTGGCATACAGATTAGTTTGTGTTTCAATTTGTTTCCATAACTGATCTCCAGTATATTGATCAAAAAAAAATATAGATCATTGCCATACACATCATTTGCACATTGAAACTCCTTAGACACCTCACAAATTCATTTCAATTCAATCTCATTTGCAATATATTCTCCTTCGTGCCTTTGGTAATTATCCTCAACGTCCTTTCTTTTTCACATTACTACATTATAGCCTGCGTAAAGATATAGATGGGGTTTTCTTGTCACTACTATCACTGGATGAGTCCTAGTCATCAATTTCAATATCGCTACCGAAACTGTTATATACTTCACTTGAAGAACTGCAGGTATCATTATCTTCATTTTCTAGGCCATTAAAGGTACATACAAAAATAAAATAATAAAATTTCTAAGGGGGGAACAGGGATATTTTAACGTCAAAATGACGTTGATAAGATGTTTGGCTTAAAAAGATAAAACGTCAATTTAATGTTGGCGGGAGTCAAAGGGTTAAATGAGGTTAGAATGGTGTTATATCCTTATATTTGCATTGTTCAATTTATTTTCTCGCCCTAAGCTAAAGAAAGTTATGAAACTACTGTAAAGGCTATAAGATATCAAATTCAAAGACTGTGTTGTAGAATGTGTAAATTTACAAGTTTTGCAGTAAAACGGCGTTTTTCTCAATGTAAAGTTCTCTAAACATACACATTCATGTTCTTTTATACCGAACGCTCTCACAAGCAACAATTTAAATGCTAAAAGTCTTTCTTGTTGTTCACAAATTGTTATTTTTGTTTTTGTTAATATTTAATTACTAAATCCGCTTTATTTAACAGAAAATTTGAATATTATACCAATATTCAGAAGTAAGGGCTGATGTTAAGACTATTGTTTGTAACAGATATATGGCACGTTATGACCGTGTATTACGATCTTAGCCATCAAATAACTTTGAAAAATAAACCCAACCTTTCTCAACATACCGGGGGGCATTCTGGTTGCATTGATCTTATTAAACTGTTTTGTCTTTTTAAAAATATTATGAATGCGTCTAATGTTAGCATATAATATCCATCTATTACATTTTCAAAAAATATTTTTTTATTAGATCTTACTGGTGCAATACACACCACACTCTTACTAGTGTTCTAGGACTAATATTTTGTATTCGCGAAACAAATCCTCGCATTTGTTTGTGACCATTGATACGCACCTATTAGACGCAACTGCCAAAATCTTATATTCCCACCCCAAATTTAGTATATTACACATTTTTAATTGTATGAAAAACTATGTTTCCTTTTTGTCTGCCATACATTGGTATTGATATAACATAATAATTTATAAATTATCTTTTTGTAAATACCATACTCTTACATCTAAATACGCTTTGTTTTAGTGTGTTGAAAGATCTAAGGCTATTGAAAATGCCCATAATTGAGAAATTATTAATGGAGGTAAATTATGACATAAAATATCAAAATTGCGCGCACAAATTCATACAAATGACTCAGTGCTCCCGAAATACACTGCAAGGCCGTTTTCATCTGTTACAACTCGCATGCAATTGTCAAAAGACTTTACCGGAAGCCCCTGTTTTATAAACTTTGAAAATATCGTAAATTGTTATGTTATTTATATGTTAATAATATAAAACTCATCATTGCAAATTGTGTATATATGCGTTGTTAACCTATTTTCAATTGTTGACGAATAATCAGGATCAACAAAAAAAGTATTTATGATACAACAAGCAACATCTTTTTACTCTTAAATAAAATACAAGCCTGCTTGTCAACTCCAAACGCGAACAGGGAGTTAGCCGCCGAGTGGTTCGTATGGAAACGTTGCTCTTTCTCCTCCTTATTTAGCAAGTTATCTAACTCACCTAATCTTGATGAATGGGATGACTACTAGAAAAAAAAACAGGTAATCAATTCTAAACCGAAACTTCTTCCATTACTAAGTTTTTTCAAAAAGACTTCTGAATGTATCTTCCTTTTCTTCTTTCCCATTTTAAAGACCAACCCCACAAGAAACGGAATTAACCTATAGCGATTTCACTCCCCATGCAGTTGTTACTAGCCTTAATTAAGTTCATACTCTTCAAGTGAATTTCATACGAATGTTTTTGCTTTGTATGCCTAATTTTTGGGTGTAAAAAAACAAAGAAATATTTTTATTGCAAAAAAGGGACAAAACATTACTATAGGTGTCAACTGTCAAATGTTGTAATGCGTTGAATCGTTTTTAGATGCTACCTATGTAATTTACCAATTTTTATTTTAAGAGAAATTTTGATTTCGCCTCAATTACCTTTAGTGCATGTAAGGCTTGTTCCATTTTTAGTCAGTATACCTATAATCAGTATAGTACTATCTGCAATTTTACTACACTGATGCTTTTTTTGTTACTAAAACTTTCAGTAATGTGAGTTTTATGCTCAGTATACTAATAAAAAAGTCCGTATGGTGACGACCATACAGATTTTGGTATAGTAATTTTGCATAAATGCTAACTGAAAAAATATATAAAGATTGAAATGCATTTTTCAGTATACTGATATATTTGAAACACAAAAAAAGGTTTAAAAAAGGCACTATACCATAAATACGTTTATAAAAATCATGTTTTTTTAATTATCGGTATACTGAAACACAATGACACGCCCTACGGCGATTTGTGGGATTCCCCTAATTAGAAAAGGCCTGCCTATAGATAAGCCTTAAATAAAAGAGTACAAAATAGGGGTCAAAAATAGAAAAGCTTTTTTTTGGGGTGTGTTTCTTTTTTTTACAATGGGTAAAAACATGCTAAACTGCGCCCTAGAATTTTTACCATATCGTCATTTATTTTATTTAGACCATGGTAAAAAAAAAGATGCTTCCTTTGTTTATAATGAGAAAAATATTTTACCATAGTATTGTTTTACTTATTTTTGCATGGTAAAACTTTCACCCATAGAAAATATTTTTATCAATGAAAAAAAAATTATGTTTCATGTTATTATTATGACAAAATACCCACAACCTTTACCATTGTAAAACTGTGTATTAGGCATAATGAAATACAAACAAGTTCTTAGAAACGTAACAAGGTAAATTTAATGAATTATATACTAGACCATTTCGCTTTTTGGCACAAGAGATATCTTTAATCACATGAATTATATATAGAAAATATTAAAAATCTACAAATTGTAGTAATCTAACCGGGTATCTTGTAATTAATGTAATACCAGCATCCCATAGTTACTAAAATTATTTTTTGGGCGAAATAAAAAAAAAAAACAAGCTTAAAAACTATAAAAATTTATTGTAATTAGACCTTGGATAAATTAATCAAATAAAGGGCTAGTAAATCCAAGGCATACTTAGTATAAGGAAACGAGAGTAATAATTTCAAACGTAAAAAAAATGCAATACACACGACTTTTTCATAAGCATTACATAGCGGTAATTAAGATAAAGTACGGCCGTGTTTGGCGATTTTTCCCAGGGTAGTTTTTAATATTTTTTTTCCAATAATAAAAAAATATCCAGGGAGCTTTCGTTTGGTCATAAATAATTCCAATGAGATAAAATCTTACCATTGTAAAATCAATATGCAAAATAAAACAAAAATCCAATTGAATTTTTTTCTATTGAAATTTTCGCTCCTAAACACTGTCGCGGTTCTGGACACTATTTATCGGTTTTTTATGACGATAATTGCCAAGATCCATATATATCGTTCTTTAAAGGACGAGAAGAATATAAAATACGCGCTACTTTTACTTTCAAATCTCAAAACCAAAAAGAAAAAATCATTATGTAGGTGATATCGTAATAAATCTAGTGTAGCAAGCGTAATCCTATACAGTTGTGAGTATCTAGGGTTTTTCTGTATATTTGTTTAAACCTTGTTTTTGTTTTTGAATTTTCTGTATGCCCCTATGCATAATCTAGGAAAGAAAATTAATAACTGCATAAAGGGTTTATTTGGCCGAAAACATAGCAATGGAAAATTTTCCGAACGCGGCCTAAGTCTGTAAAATATATTTCGACCAGGGACGGTAATATGTAATCAAAAGCGGGCGGGAACATAATCTTTTTATCCCGTCCGTCATTGCCGTTATAGCACAATATGACAAAATCTTTACATTTTGTATAAATATTGCATAACATCACAATTTTGCGATAAAACATGCATTTTTGTGCAAAAAAGTGTAAATTTTTCTAAAATAGACCCCATATATTTTTAACAATTTCAAAATGCTATACTGCACCACACAGTGGCGTGCCCAGAAATTTTCGTACCGGGAGGTAGTCAGTGTTTAGAAAAAAAAAGGCATAAAAACATAATTTATGGTTGTTGTAAGCATTTTTTTTTAAACATAGGCATTGAAAATTTTTTATTTAGATTTCTAAAATCAAAAAAATCTCTGCACAAAAAGACCCCCCCCTCTTTAAATTCAGGCGTGAAACCTTTTCCGAAGGGGTGGTGGACCCCCCTACTCTTCCCCCCTGGGCACGCAACTGGCACACACTTCTACGAATTTTGGTATTTTACATTGCGAGAATGTTATGGGCATTGTTTTAAAAAATCTTGTGTAAATAACGCAGTAAACCTTTTTAATTTTTTTACACGCTATAAGTTGGCTTTTTTTTACAATTATCACTCAAGAAATTTTTTTATTATAATGCGCATTTTTTTTTTTGTAAAAAGTTTTTCGGTGACGTATTCTTAACATGATAAAACTGCAAAAATACCCAAAAAGTTTTTTGATAATATTGACTAGAAAAGGTTGCTACAAGAAATAATTAAATATGAAAAACCAGTGTATGTAGCCCATATGCTACAAAAATATAAAAAATGGTAGAATCATATTTACAAAAGTCAAAAAGGTGTCGTTGTTCCTTAAAGATAATTTAATATAATATGAAAATAAAAAAAAAATGAAAATACAGCGTGTGCATTTTTATATGATATGGTAAGACTAATATTATGTTATCTAGTTTAAGTTTTAAATATTTACTTTTACATTTAAAACATGCAAATTATTCTAACAACGATATAATATATTTTCCAAATTTATAATTTATTTTATGCCTAAACATTTTATTTTTCTTTTCTATATAGCTATACATTTCTTTATTTAATTAAATAGCAAGTAAAAACATACAGGATTGACTGTTTGAGAAAACAGCAAATCAAAAGCCAAGAAAAAAAATAAAATTTTTTTTTGAGGTTATATCGAAAAAAATGGAAAATAAATGGAAACTCATTCCGCCCATAATGGCCGTGTATTATTTGATATTATAGGTAAAAAATATAATTTGTGCATTTCTGATTTAGACTATAAAAAATGTAAATTATAATTTCTATTTTTACGGTTGATTATAATATAATCGGAGTGAAATAAACAATGTAACTTTATTTCTTGTTCTATGATTATAACAATTGTATGACCGGCCAAACCCATGTTTCATTTGCAGAAGGCTGGGTCTACATGGGTAGAGTAGAGTTTCTGTTATTACTACACAAACCCATAACTTGGGATGAAATACATAACTATATCGCATGAATACCTTCATGAAATAGGTAAATTGCAAACCTTAAAGCATCAGGAACAGTAAAGAATACCCCTCGACCCTCTTACATTTAAGGCTGCATTTACCCTCTTAATGGCAAGGGACCAAAAAGCCGCCCAAGTTTAAATTAAAGGGGAGGCAAGTCTATATTTTTGCCGAATATTATATAAGTAATTGATAGAGCAGGGTTTTTAATCGTCAAAATCGATATTTTGCGATTAAAAAGACGGCAAAAAATCGGGTAAAAAAATCGGCACAAAAATCGGCAACAAATTTGTTTTTAATAGCGCCCTCGCAAGTTATTTTTTGTATTTTGCGTATTTAAGAAGAAAATAATATATATTGCATAATTCTTGTAAATAATTACTGTTTTAAAAACATTTAGCTTTTCACAGCAAAAACTTTTTTTGCAGATTTATGGTCAAAAGTAACATGCCAAAGTGCAAAATATACTACGAAATACAACAGTAACTATGAAGCGTTTGTTTATCAACTATAAAGACTTTTTTTATCTGTAAGTTTTTTTTGTAATTTTAGTTTTTTGTAGTTTTAGACATAAATATGTTAATTATATTGCCGTGTAAAAGTTATTATATCGCTTTGAATATTATTTTTTGATTAAAGAGCTTTTATTTCTTATGTACATGCTATTCAAACAGATTTGCATAAAGAAAACATTGTAAGATTTTTGTGTTTTAAATAAAATATATGCAAAGTGCACACTTTTTACGTTTTTGCTTATTTCATATGATAAGCAGTAGTAAGTTAACTATATATACCTTTTTTTACAAAATTTGTGATATGAATAATTTTTTTTATGTTTTTGCAGTCTTTAAGTCCATATTCTAAGCCCAAAGCATGTCTATTGTAATATACACGTTTTTCTGGCTTCATAGCAACTAATTTTTGCCCTAAATTTGTTTCTTATGAAAAATCAGCAATTTTGTAAAAAAGCAGTTGCCGATTCAAAAAACGGCTCTAGTAATGATATTTTTTATTTCCTACGTATTACCGGTATTATTACAACGAAACTGGATAATATACGGAAATGCTTACACACCCTATAATTTACATGAAAGTTTACTCAAATGATACTTATTTAAAAGTACCTTAGTGCATTTATAGTATCTTTTTAAAATTGTATTACGTTGCAAATAAAACTGGGCACTTAGTTGAGGGACAATTTTTTTTTATAAATACTCTGTTTCTAATTTTCTTACATTTAAGATTCTGCGTTGCTTTAAGTGTTCATTCAAAATAAGCTAAAATATAATGTAAATTACATTCTTATAAAATATGAAGGTCAAAATAAAAAAAAATCAATTACTCTAGTCATTTTTTTCATATAATGTTATTACCTATATTTATCACCTAAAGAGTATAAATGCAATATATATATATTTGACAGACGGACAGGTATATTAGTCGAAACCCAATAAGGAAATAAAAGAGAGGTCCGTTATCACAATTATTTTAGTTTTAGAAAGTTTTGTACTTTTAAAACAAAGAATTTATGTAAAATGCCAAAATAGTCAAGTTTCGAACAAAACATATCGTTTTAATTACACCATTTATAGGATCATAAAAAATACATATATTAATAACAAAAAATATGCCGTGTAATATTTCGACAAAATTAATTTCAAATAAAAACTAAAAAAATGTACAACTTATATTAGTAACTAGTTTTTAAACTTATAGAGCTGTAAGACATTTCCATATTTTATACATAAGTATTTACGTTAAAATTTTATTATGTCGTGATTGTTTAAATAAAGCAAAAATATATAATATTATTTTACTGTAAGGCATTTGTTACATTACTAACATCAATTATATAGTAACAGTCGTTCTGTTTTCAATACTGTTCGTAATTCAGATGCTGTTTTTTTTGGATGTCATCAATACAGCAGTTAGCACAAATATGTATATAATGTACGTGTTTTTATCGACATTTAGCCGTTTTTTGTATTGTAGAAAAAAATATATAAACTAAAATATATAAAATATATAAAATAATATTTATATTTTAAGGCGTGTCCCGAAAAATCAACCGATGGATTTTGCTCTCTAAGATTAGACCAATTAAAAATTTTTAGTGAATAAGTCTCTTGTGATTTTTTTTTGTGTTTCATATTGACTAGTTATAAAAATATATCCCTATAGGATTTTACTAGAGAACATCCCCTCTAAGCCTTGAGGGGTATAAAAATACTCTAGTGAATTTTTTTCGTGAGCTATACACACAAAAAATTTCAATATATATATAAAGAATGGTATGTATCCGTAAACAACGTCTAAAAAAACCAACAAAAAAAGTTTTTGCATTTGACTTAGATCACGTGCATTAATGTTGAATAGTAGGGCAACGGTGGTAAGGCCTATGAAGACCAACATAAAAAGGGCTCATTTTGGATTTTTTTTCGTAATAAATTTCTTCTAGGTAAAGAATAAACTTTTTTCAAGAAAAGAAAAATTATAATACATTTCCTATAATTTTTATGTGTTTTGATGAACGTGATAGGATAGCAAAAAAAACATTTTTTATATTTGTTGCTTCCCCCACCCTCTGAAAAGTCAGTCTTAGTCCGCTGCTAAACATTTGGTCTATAAACTGTTGCTTATATGCTTAATAAATAGATTAATAATTTTTTGGCAAAAAATACTTGTGTTAATTTATTATATGAAAATTTCGTGTCCCAATATTTTTACCTAGGGAAAATTCCGCAAGGGAATTTTTTTAGGGGGATTTTCTCTTGAGATATTTTTTGTGAACGCGGTAAGTATTTAAAATATTTAAATAGTTAAATAGTTTATAGAAAAGAGAAAATAAATAATAAATAATAGAAAATAGAAAATAGAAAATAAAAAGCAGAAAATAGAAATAGAAAATAGAAAATAAAAAATAGAAAATAGAAAATAGAAAATAGGCAATAGAAAATAGAAAATTGCAAATAGAAAATAGAAAATAGAAAATAGAAAATAGAAAATAGAAAATAGAAAAATGTTAATAGTTAATAGATAATAGTATAAGAAAATAGAAAATAGGAAATAGGAAATAAAATAGGAAATAGAAAATAGAAAAAGGAAAATATAAAATAGATAATAAATAATATAAAAAAATTGTGCAAGCAAATAGTAAATAGAAGTAAGAAAATACAAAATATTTAAATGTTAAAGAACAAGTATATAAAATATTAAAATACAAAATAGGCAACTAGAAAATTAAAAACATAAGACAAAAATATATATATAAAATAAAAGTATATATATATATTGTTATTGTATATAAAATACAAAATATTTTTATATTCCGAATAAACAAAAAAAAAAAGATTATATATTATATAAAAATATTAAATAGTAAAATATTAATAAATAAAATTGAACAAAAAAAACCGTTTTTGATCCTTGTAATACAAAATATGTAAAATAACCACAAAAAATCGCAAAAACACACAAATCAATAAACAGAAAATTTTATTATAGCGTTTTCAAAATCTCCAAAACAAAAATAAATTATCTTACAAAATGATGAATTACGTAAAAAAAGAACAATTTTTTGTTTTGTAACTAGTAATGATCATAAAATACAATTTTTATGTAAAAAAGCACAGACTTCATCCTTCTTTATTTTATAGTTCAAAACAAATATGGAGTGTGTTTTTCTGCCAGAAAAAATATACATAATGTAGTTATTGTTGTTTGAATCAGTTTAACACTATAACACGACATCCAAACGCTGATATCACATAAGTGGCTGTGGGTAATTAATAAATTGAAAATTGGCATACAACTATTGCGGAAAATTTTTTTGTTAGTCCTTTAATTGTATATGTTTTTGCAACCAATCAAGTAATATAATCGATTTGTAATCTTAACATTTATAAAACTTATTTGTAGTACCCTTGCAACAACAAGCAAGGTGATTAGGTATTTCGAGCATTTTTAAGTATTATGAGATGTTTTGTAATACTGCGAGTTGCTAAAAAGCAGTTGTAATTCCCATTTTATAAAATTAAAATTAACAGAGTAGTTTAGCTTGTGTTGGTAAGCTATATTCCGTCTCTTTGCTTGATTAATTTTTACTTTGAATCTCATATAAGACTTTATTCACACAAAATATGACTAACGAAAATTAAATGAACAGTGTTCTACCAAAATGGTTATTAGTATTTCGCTTTTAGAAAAATGCACATGAAAGGCAATCCCATACAAGCTGTTACATTCTTTTTTTTCGTTGACTATCGATTTAATACAGGAAACGCGTTTCATAAGAATAAAAAAAAGAAACAACGCATAAAAATATTTTTGTAGTCTTTTGTACTACAAAATAGACAATGTCATATGAGCAAATTTTTAACAGCTTTATAAAACAAAATCATGCGACAAATAAACAGCTATTTGTTTTAGAGTTAAAAATAGAATGGTTTAAGTTGATAACTTTCTTAAATCGTCTTAATAATTACCTAAAAGTGTTTTTGGCTGCAATGAATAAGCAACTTGCTATTTTGTAGAGTGAATTAATATCTAAACGTCTTATACGAATATGGAAAAGTTTTTTAATTGTTTGTTTTGGTCTAGTTAAACAAGAATGAACGTTTATTTTATTTCACCCTCCAAAAAAATCAATTTTTAATAACCTACATGTACTTGTATCTTTAATCTATTTGCATTTTTTTCATCAATGACACAATTTGAATGGAAAAGGGGCTTGAAGATGCACTCGAAGAACTAATTATAAAAAACATAGAAAATGGCAAACGAAAATGGTTTACTGTACATCTGATTTACATAAGGCAAATAGAACTTCTGTAGTTGTTGATGTTTTACGAATTATATATAATTGGCTCTAAAAAGATTTACAAAAGACAAAACTGCTTTTAAATTCATCTGGTGCAGGATGTACGAGCAGTGGGATTTTCCGTGTTAAGTATTAGGTTAATTTGTAGTTTTACAGTCCGATGCAAAGGTAAAACCAATAGGGAAGAATGAGTTTTTTAAAATAGTGTTTGAAAAAAGTTGCGACGGTTGATGACCAGAAGTGCATCCCAATTTTTTTTCAGGAGGTTGAGTCAAAAAAATTTTTTGTAACCAAATATTTATTTTCTTGCGCAAAAATGTAAAAAACAGCAATAAAAAACTATTCTATGGGGGTCGAAACACCCCCTCCCCTTCCGAAACCACTGAATAACAGTCTAGTGATGACATATTACACCAACGAGACCTGCTAGGAAGTTCTAGCATGATTACTAAAATAAAGTCGCAGCTAGAAGCATTGACACCGATGAGAATACATCTGAAACAGATGTTAATCAAACAAGGCTTATTGACTTTTTAGATATTGCACAGAAGGAACATCGTGATTTATAAAAGAAAAGCATATCCGTATTGAAATAATTTGGGTCGAGTGATACTGATTACTATGATTATATTTATGAGTTTTTTAATGGTGATAATGCTGTAAAATTTTCCGTGTTTTTACTATAAAAAAGACAACTTTCTAAAACGCAAGTTTTCTAAATACAAAAAGAGAATAATGGAAATATTATACTATCGTTTAAAAAAATAATGATTTTATTTCTTTATTAAAAACTATAGTAATTTCTCAACATATTGTTAGCTGATATTTATTTCCATTGTTTTGCTATGTACACAGCTGCTGTTCTATAAATAAATATTTTTACGCTTTATTAAATTTCATGTGCTATCTCGTACAAATCGTTGGTTGACAAACGTTCATGGTTTATAGAGTAATTATATAATTTTTTGTAAAATACGCACAGGATACGAATAATGCATGAAATTTTTTTTCGTTAGGTTAATTCTTTTCATTCAAAATTTTATCCTATTGTTAAAACTTCTATGCAACAATGAATTATGTGCTTTTGGCACAAATCTCTTAGATTAAAAAGCTTCTGATAATTTGTGGCTGATTATTATTAACAAACATATAAAATGAAAACGGGTAGAGCGGAATAAAGTAATAACATTTGTTGAAATACTAAGCTTGCATCACCATTAACAAAGTAATCAACTTACAAGGCACAGATGAATTTGTGCAATCATGATGATTGTAGGACAAGGAAATCGTGGGCTGTTCTTTCCGCGCCTACAATTATATAGTATTTACAAAATTTTAACCGCAAAAGTTGTAAAACGTTGATCAAAGAACATTAATTCTGTTTTGGTTGCATCCGTTTAATGTGATTGCAGTCGCTTTGCAATATGAGTGTCAGTGATGGCACCAATGCAACCAGAAATGCACTTCCTCATTTAGGTATCTTTTTTTAATCTCATACCACACATATGTTGTGGAGTCAAAAAGTATGCGAATGCTTTATTTATTGCATCTTTACATTAATACTTAACATTTATTATTACATAGTTGAAAAGCCCGAATGCTTTTGATTGGTCAGCAATAGTGGGTCATGACGAAGAAAATATAATATTGAGCCAGTGACGTGCCCGGTATTTTGAGCCAAAGGTGTGTCCGTGTTGTTGTATAATAGTCTTAAAAATATTGTTTAAGGATGTTTTACAGTATTTGTTTTTTTTTTCGGAAAACCTTTATTTTAAATTTTTTATCTTGGATTTTTAAATGTCAAAATTTGTGCACGAAAAGAAGTTTCCGTCTCCATTGAGTTCAAGCGTTAAAAATGGTTTTAGGGGGTACACACCCTTCCCCCCTGGGTACGCCATTGTACTATGCATATCATTTTTTTTTTACTTTTCTTCTGTCGCATACTGTTAATTTTGTAGCAAGAAAATGGATTCGCAGGTTTATACTATAAAAAAATAAAAGCACAAATGTAAAGTAAAAAAGTTTGCTGCAATATTGATTTTGTCAAAATTGCTGTGTAGTATATCTAGGTGTTTGTTTTCGTTTGATAAAATACTGCCACTAACAAGAAATATACGTACGTGGTCGCTCGCTATAGGGGTACAAAAAAAAGCAAACAAGCGTATACGCATAAATAAAAACGTTTTTATTTATCCCATATGCATTGTTTGCTGTAAAAGATGTTTAATAAACGTTTAGTAGAACAAGACCTAGAAACACGATATGTTTAAGCATTATTTTGTGTTTTTTTTACATATGGGAGGTAGATTTGTTGCAAAATCGTGTCGATTGCACTGGTTGCTAGTGAATCAAAAAGCACTTAATAATTATTATTCATAACAGACATGAACGATTCAACATGCATAATCGGTTTATGATTTTCTTGATTTAAAAAATTTTATGACTACGATTCGTGATACGCACAAAATAGACTAGAAAAAATTTACTAAATATACACCTTACAGCATTTTCCGCCGTTTTTTATTATTATTATGTTTACATAGAAGGTTCAAAAATTTTACAACATGGGTATTTTGGCCCAATTATGGGAGCAAAAAAACCATTTGCATTTTTACCCATGTAATAAAAAATCGGGTTGCTTGTTTGTTTACCTATGGAAAAAATACCCCGATTATTTTTTTCCTTTTGAACACATGGTGTAAATAGATTATCCATAGGTATTTTACCTATAATTTTAATTTTTAACAACATTAATATGTAAAAATGACTAATGAAAATTAAAAACACTAAAACTTAACAAAACACAAACATAAAACATAAAAAAGATGAAACCGACAACAACCTTATACAAATTTAACAACTTATACATAGATATTGTACCATATACTAACTAGTACAGTAAATCAACTAGGTGCATAATATTTTAAGACAAATGTTGCAAAAGTACTTCTGACTCAAATATGCTGTTAGAAATGCAACCTTATAAAATAATATTTTTGTTTTTTTATAAACAGCAAAATATTGCAATCGAATGGTAATATCTAAATGTCGTTTTTTAAAAGATAATGCAAGCGAGGAAAATACGCAAATATGTAAATAGCATATCTTAGATTGTTATACTGGTACCCTTTACAAATTATCGTTCTAAAAGAAAAGTTATATTTTTTTTTTTTTGGTGTACAGCCTTGCAATCTATTTATACGAACTTTAACATTTTAAAAGATGTAATGTTAGTATTTATTTTCTAACGAACACAAATGTATACATGAATGATTATAATAATATTATTTAGGAAATATATGTGTCGTGTAAAAGTTATAGATGCGTAGACTATCGGTTGTGTACAATAGTGTTTATAGTAGGGTTTGCACATTAGATGTAAATTTTATACATTAGGTATAAAATTTATATTTAATTTTGATTTCAATTTAAAAAAGTAAACATAAATTATTTCTACGAGCAAGTGAACTACATTTGAGTAAAAAACTACGAGCTCTGGTTATTTTTCTACATTAAGCATGGGTATTTTTTTGTTGTTCCGTTGATAAACCACAAATTACCCATGAGCATTTACCCATAGGGGCATTGCTCCATAGATACAGTATCAATGGTAAAATTTCCAAACATGTCTATAAATAGTATCAAAAATTATCAAAACAACGAAAGCATCAAAAGCACCGCGATATAAAAAATTGCATTTTGCAAACCCACTCTATCAAATTCCATAAAAGTGTAGATAAACACGAAGTAGACGAAGTTTGTAAACACGAACTAAACAAAGTTTGTAAACACGAACTAAACATAGTTTGTAATCACTTTTTAGCTTATTCAGTTACTTTTGATTTTGTTTTATATTTATTTGCGAAATAAACTTTTCCAATTTTTACCAGTGTAAATACAAATTACTACTGTGACGACATAGGTGTCTAGTACCAACCCGCTGGTAACTAGAAGCGCATAAAGCTTTTAATGGCGAAGTTAATCTTTCGCCTGCCTGATAATAGTGTGATAAGCGAGATGTATGTGTAATTTAGTAGTGTAAAAAATCGGGTATGTAGCATACTATTGGTGCATTTGAATGTCTGCCGATATATTTTCATCTCGTATTGTTTAGTTGTTTTTTTTTCAAATAACGATGTACAAAATAGTGCTACAATTTGAAATTCTAGGTTGTAGAGGTGTAACAGGTGGCTGTTGTTACGTTAAAATACTTGCAATAAAATGTAAAAAAAGATCTAATAATTGTCATGGCGTACTTAACGTAGCCTTTAATCTACCCCCAAACAACTAACAAGAAATTCCTTGCTTATAACAGGATTGGAATGCACGGTGCAGCTAACAATAGCGAAAAACCAATATTAAAAAAATATAAGTTTGTTGATCGCTGAGTCATTAGCTTCGTATAGTAAATTTGAAGTAAAAAAGAGGGCCGGTAATTGTGTGAGAGTAACAATACAATACTGGCATTTGGTAAATGCATGTAAAGGCGCGCACAAAATAGATCTGATGTTATAAAAGCAAACTTTGTATAACGGCTTTAATCAATGTCAATTTATTTTTGTAAATTTTGTATGTGGTATAACATGTAGTATATAACATAAGTTTGTGTTGTGTATGATATAAAATCAGTCTTTACGTTTTTCATAGATAATGCTTGTCAAATAATATTATAAGAACTATTCCATTACGTCTTGAAAGAAGATTAACGAAATTCCATTTTTTCTCTCTCTCCTAGTATATATCCTACAAAAAGTTTTTACTTCTGCAGGAAAGGCATATTTTTATACACAACAGGCGGCGTAGTTTTTGCACAACGTATTTGGGTGAGCTTACAGAGTAATCAGTGTTCTCACAAACACCTTGTATATAAAAAATTACAAAATTTATGTGCCGCATAATTTACAAATTGTGACATGCACTTAATAAAATAACAAGGTGTGCGAAATTCGACATCCACGTAATTAGTTATATAAAAAAACTGTATATCAGCAAAACATCATGGTGTTGATACCGGCATATTTATCTGTAAGACACAGCGTTTTTATCGATCTTACATTCGTTCTTTATTTTATATAAGCATGTACCCAGACTTTATCGTTCATGTTTGCTTAAAAAAAATCTGGCAACAAAAAAAATAGTTTTGTGTCTTTATATCATATCAATATAGTAAATTTGTACTGATAAAAAAGACGTCTGGTTCAATAGAGGATTTACGTCACATATCATACAGTATTTGTCAGTGTAACTTGTAATTTATACTTTAAAAAATTTCGTATGAAAATCATAAAATTTTTTACTGCCCTAGTAATGTTATTCGGACAGTATTATATGTATCTCTGCAAAAGATATCGTGCTAATTATATAGAACACGCATATGTCGAACCTCTTGTATTACCTACGTGTTTACTATCCACTTGAAATCTTTCCAATGTATTCCTTTACATCATATGTGTGATCAATTGTTTTTTTATCAAAAAAAATTTTTACGACTTTTGCTAGCATTTTTTATCTTCGAGATCTTTGTATTTATTAAAATGTTAGGCTATGAAATTGTACTATATTTTACTGTTACTGGGCCCTTACATGTATTTAAACACTGATTAATCGCAGATGCACAGCTTCAATCCATTGACGTGCCATTATGAAAATTTAGTATACGAAGTAGAATGCGGTAAACTATTTTGTGGTAAATTTTTAATGTATTCTGTAATAAGGGGTTGTTCTATATATCCGGTTTTGCTTTGATGGCACAAGAAGGGTAAAAATTAAATACATAAAGATGTTATAAAAAATAAGTATTTGTGTAAATAGGGCCAAAAAACTTGAAAAAAAAGAAATCTTGCTCATGCATTTACCTATAAAAACCAAACGGTATAGTACAAGTCTTAATATTGCAGGTGCCTGCCATTTATTTAAATTTATTTTTTTTGACCATAATATAGATTTCAAACTGATAGTCAGCACGTATTGAAAACGCAAATTGTTGGTTCTCTGCTAATTTTTTTAGCTTATTAATCGTTATCTGGTTTTTGTTAAAATTTTTATCGTCCAGTGCCTTTAGCTTAGATTCCCAAATACCCGAAATTAAATTAAAAAGGTAAAGTGTTGTTGTATTACAATATTTGATTAGCAATTTAAGGCGCAAAACAATGCGGTTAATACAAAATACAACACCAAAATCTAAAGGAAAACATTGTATCTTTTTTCTTGAACCAAACACGGTGTCCTTGGCAATTCCGCGATTGGGATTTTGCGAGGTTTCCAGTTTTTTACATCATAAGACGATTGGCGCAAACGTAAATGTGCAATGTTTTGCAAACTTTATAAAGATAGAATGTGTTTTTTATTTTGTTATAAATAGCGGTATATAAGCATAATAAATATATAAAATAGGAGTCTTTCAATTGTTTTTACAACGAAGTCCTAAGCTTTGAACCCAGTTCCAAAACGCGTGCAAAAATTTATTAGTCTGTTAATTGTATTATTGTTGAGGGTCAAATATTTATATACAATACATGTATTATTTTTTAATTTATAGATTTACAAAAAACCGTGTAAATGGTGCTGTAAAACTTCCGGCCACTTATTACGAAAAGAACTTATCTTAAAGCCTGACTCACTTTCAGGTAAAGTCGGCTTTTTTTCTTCCTCTTGTCCATCATTGCCGCAAGTTGTATACGGTACCTAAATGGTTTTGGTGGTTTTGAATTAGATTTACATAGCTTAAAAAAGGTTCAGTGTTATTTTTAACTGATTTTTTTTATTTAAGAAACAATTATTGTAAACAACCTAAGAATATAGCAATTATACATTAAGTGTGTGTGCAGAACATTTAAAATACACAAAAACAATAGACATTGGTAACATACTCCTTGTATAAGTAAAAAAAAGAGATATAAAAATAAATATGTGTTTTGCAGTGTATATTTTGTTCCGAATGTTAAAACTAATATGCAAAAAAAAAAACTTTGTCTCCACAATATTATTTTTAACTTTAAATTACTCTTAAGACATATTCTTTACATAAAAGACCATCTAAATATTTTTTTTTAAAGTAATGGTTAAAAAAAAATTAAAAAAAGCTTTTATCATATCTACAGTTTTATTACAAAGTAAAAACATGTAATGTTTACTTAAACTCAACATAAAGCACATCTCTTTCTTAAATATTTTTTTTTTCGGAAAATATTTTTTTACAATAAAAAAATATTTTAATTGTAAAAAAATGAAAAAAAAAACCTAAGGTATATAACCCCAATAGCATCCAAATACAGTATTTAATGAATTTTTTTTTTTCAATACATTTACACTATTACCAGGGGGGCCGAACAACACATGGCTTTCTGCCATAAATGGCCTTCTGCCATATTCGGCCAATTTAATATGGCCATAATGGAGAAAATAATTTTGCATATTTAGTGTATAAAATATTTGTTTACGATGTAAAAAGTACTGCGTTGTACTGTTAAACTAATATCCATTCCTTAAAATTTACAAAATAGTTACGATCTATAAAATAATCCTTTGTTTTATTTTACAATATAGCAATAATAACGTTGAATAAAAAAAAACAACTTAACATAAGTAGAAATGTTTAGATATCCTATTATATATTTTTTGCGAAATATACATTATCTGTGTACATATTAAATTTACTTTGTTTGTAAATTTAAAAGTATACTTTTAAACTAGTAAATCGTATATACGCAATGTATTTTGTACAGAGCATTAAACCACCATCATTGTAATTTAGATGTCATTTTTCGTTAATGAAATATTTGGCTGTACTCTAAAAAATAGTTAAACAAATATTACGTGCAATATTTATTGTACAAATTTTCCTCCCTTAGTGAATAAGATTGCAAAAAAACCAACGGAAAAAATATAACATTTATAAACTATTTTTCCTAATATTTCCCGGCCTATTTTGTTTAATTTTAATACATAATAAATTGCAAATTTACAAAGTTGCATTTTGTAATTATCAAATACGACTGTTTAGGTTTTTTTTTTATTTATGCGTTTTAAATGTATAAAAAAACCAAAAAAAAAATACGCATCAACTATTAGAAGCAGACTAAAAACTGGGAAATTAAATATTCCTGCGGATCCCCTGGCAAAGGCGCATTTTGGGAGTTTTTGTTGCTAAGGTTTTAAGATTACAAAAAAATCAATTGTGTACAAATAAATTTATTTAGAAGTTTTATAACTCTAAAGTTATTGCTGGAATTAATTAGTACCTCATCTAAAGGCGTATTTTTTTGTCCTTCTGTTACGTCATGCTTAATTCGGCTTTTACATTTTTATATATTAATCATCTTAAATCTTAGTTTTTTTTTTTTAATTACAAAATACATATGTCCCATATTTTACCATGATGGGAAAAATTTAGATAAACATATTCCATAATATGACCAAACCAAAACCGAACCTTTTGTATGTAGTTCGTATTTTTCAATATAGTCACTCTGGGATGACAAAAGAATCTATCAAACTTTGTTGTTTAAAACGAAAATCCTATATTTTTGTTAAAAATAACTTGCGCATGCTTTATCTAATACTTATGTTTTTATATACTTTCGTGACCTATCTGGTTACAGAAAAGCACTACGTGGTTAAGCGTGTTATATTGTTATACTAGACATATTATTATAAATAGTAATCAATGTATAAATTAACAAAATATTTAATTGGTCTTAAATAAAAAAAGAATGTAGTAAAAAATTATGACTTGATTATGTTCTGTTTTTTACTTTTATAGTAACAAAAATGGAAGAAAAGTGGTCATAAATAAAATAATTATTTACACGTAATATCAAGATTTCTGAGTTCGGAAAAACAAAAAAAGATGCTTAAGGTACAGTTTTTTTTTATAAATTGCTTTTGCAATATTTTTTAGCTGGTTATGTTACGTTCTTAAAGTATTTATTTTACACTTGATCTATCAGGATCTTGAAATCAACTACCAGGAAATATTAAAACAACGCAATTAGTATAGAGGTAATATGGGCGCACCTATCTAATAAAAACACGAACTTAAATACTACTTGACGTTCTAGCACCTCATACTCTACAGTTTTACCCTGTAAAGTAACTGAGGCTGTAGACTTACCTGCTTTTTTGCAGAAGAGGATATAAGTAAAAGCATTCTTCTTATAAATTAAAGTTTAGGGTTTACCTAAAACCCGGTTTATACAATAAGTACGACTGCATACACATTTGTTATTAACTTTGTTGGTAAACAATACGGGTTCGTACGTGTTTAGTGTTTTGTTCGCTTTGTTAATGTGTTGACAGATTATGCACTACACTTGAGCGGTATTGGTGTACAATCTTTACAGTAACCGCATAATTCTTAAGATATAAAAATCTATATCTAGTAAAAAACTTTTTTGTAGAAATTTAACTTGGCTATACTTGTCGCAAAACCTGGTGTTTTAGGTATACAATTTTATAATACAAAAGACCAGTGACTCCCAGACATTTTTCTAGACAGGGGCTAGTTAACGTTTTTCGACATAAACAGGTTAAACCCATAATTTTTATAGTGCAAAATCCTATTTATTTATTTTTCATATTTACCAACTAATTTTTTTTTTTATTTTTGAATTTTTTAACAAAAATATCACTGCACAAAAAAAATTCCCCCCATAAAATTCAGGCGCAACTTTTTTTTTCTGGAGGGCACGTGCCCACCCTGCACTTATTGGGTACGCCACTGCAATGGTATTGTGAATTTTGATGTGTTATACTAGTAGTTTAGTTTTGTTTTTACTTGTAGTATATAAGATTTTGTTTAGGTAAAAGTAACCGGTTTTAGGTATATAGGGTGTTTGCAGTGGCGTAGCCAGGATATATATTTTGACTAGGGTTAGTCAGTGTTATACACAATATGGCATAAAAACTCGATTTAAAATGGCAAAATCTTAATTGTTGTTTTTTGAAAGTTTTTCGTTTAACATTTTTTAATTTAAGATTTTTTTATCAAAAAAATCTCTGCACAAAAAATAGACCCTCCTTAAATTCAACCTACACTTTTTTTCTATGGGGGGGCACGTGCCCCCCCCTTGCCTCCCTCGCCATACTGCTGTAGGGTTTTAAACAAACTTTATAACTTATAAACACAGAAAGCGGCAAATTTCTTCACACCGTATTCATTTTTGGCGTTTTACTTCTCTTAATCAACCCTACAAATTAAGCCTATAAAAAACCAAAAAACTAGCTTCTTAACAAACCCAAGTATTGTTTACATACTTTTATTATTAATTGTTATACATTACCCAATTTTTTTTTTGTTTTTATTTACGAAGAAAGTATAATTTTACTGCGGGAGCCCGTGTATCGTAATACCACTGTAAGTTAAAAAAAGTATAAAATAATAGATAAACAGTAAAGTAGAAAAAAAGAAGTTACGCAAATGTAAAACACCCGATTAATAATTTATGATGTTTGTAAACTTTGTAGTATAGTTTACAGTATCTATGCATTTAAGTAAGTTTTTTCAATTCAATTTTTTTATTAACGTTTTATATATCTCTTCTAATTAACTTCTGTTGCGAACACGTTTTATATTACATTATACAACAAAAGAAAGCTCTTCATGTTTAAGTAAAAACAGTCCGGTCTCTATAGAGTCCTTTAGTTACGTTTAGCAAGCCGCTTTCTTATTTTAAAACTGTATTATAAGACCGGCTTTGTTTACAGCCTGCGTGTTACGGATGATATACTTAACGCAATATTTCTCTTTTTTTTACGTACACTTTTTTTTGGCAAATCAAAATCTAAAATGTTAATCCACTAATATTGAACTGATTACAAAACGACTCAGCACAGAGCGTTTTTTCTACGCAAAATACACAAATGGTCTATGCAAAAATTCTTTTCTAGTTCTTTACAATTATTTTTTGTATGTGTCTTCTCGTAATGAAAGCAACATCCTTGTATATTAAGATCATAGAAAAACATGTGATCCAACAATCCACATTTCCAGTATAGTTCAATCTGATTGGTGTCGCGTTAAAAAAGCTACTGTTATAATAACGTGTAATTTTAATTACACGAAAAAATCTTAGTATATAATTTTTATCTTTTTCCATTATTGAAACTATAAGTCATTAGAAAGTAAACCCCATTTGAATTTTCTTGTATGGGGTTTGGCTGCTTAATTAGTGTGTAGAAGCCTTAAAGTATCTTGCATATCTATTTTTTTATTATTTTGATCAAATAGTCGCTGTATATATCTTTGGTTTTTTAATTTATTTATTTCTCTTCGCCGTCTTCTAGAGATATAAAAATAGAATGCGTACTTGGAAGAAAAAATGTTAATGTATTAAATCTACTGTCTCTTAAAAAATCCTGGCTGTGCATTGTTTAGGGTTCCATCTATGTTTTTTTTTTGTTTTTATTGGGGTAATGTATAATCCTGTCAATTATTTTTCCTATTCGTTAGCGTACTGCAAGCCTGTTAACGAAAGCCGTATTTATGACTTATTTACGGTGTTTGAATAAAGCCGTTGCATTTTTTAGAATTTCTTAAAATTTGAATTAAATGCTTATAGCACAATGAAATAGAGAAACATAGCTGCGCCCTACTTGTATTGTTGATTTATTAGTAGTGCGTAATCTGGCGTACGTAGTCTTTGCTTTGCAAGGTCAATATTACCTACTGTTTATACCTTTCTTATACATTGCATGAATCTGTGTTGTGTATATTGGCCTCATAAATCCTATCTGTCTTTTTGATCTATTAAAAATCTGCATTTTAGCAGTATTTGCAAATTTTAAGGTCTTTGAAGTTGCAGAATTTATAATCGGGTATTTAAGGTGCCTGCGGTTTTATAAAAAATGCTAAAGAGAGTGCCGTCGTAAGAAAAGGCTCTGTAATAGCAGTGGCGTAGTCAGAAATGTTTTCGAGACAGAGCGATTTAGTTTTTTGCAAATTAATAAGTTTTTTACGATGGAAATCGAAATACATCTTAATTTGTTTTTTGAAAAAATATATTGCAAAAAATGTCGTTTTTAAAATTTTTTGTCAACAAATATCTGCGCAAAAAAAAAGACCCCGGCTTGCAACTACGCGACAACATTTGTTTCCAGGGAGGTGGGGGTGGATCTTGTCGCCCCTCTGTCCGCGCCCTAGCAAAACCACTGGCATATAGAATTTTAAAAGTATCGATTTTTGATTTTTATTTTTTTTTCTTATGGTATTTTGGAATAGACTGTGGGTAAAAAAGAACTTTAGTTTTAAAAAAGACTACGGCAAAAAAAAATTCACCTATATAGAATATAATACGACAACACAACGGTGTTTTACAGTTGTTGTTATTTTTTAATTTAAAACAAGCATTATTTTGTTTTGTTTGCACCGTAACTAATTTAAATGACCTGGTTCACCTTTTTGTGCTTGTGGACCCGCAGCTACGTGCATAATTGTGTATATTTTATTTAATCGATGAATGATAGCAGCGTTCATCGGTCCGTAAATAGTAGGAAAATACATAGGAAATATATGCAATTCATTCAAGTGCACTGGCCATATGGAAAGTATAGAACATCAAAAAAATAATAGTTTCTTTTAAAAAAAAAAGTCAGTATTTTGCAAAAAACTTACACTTAACAATTTACCTTCTACTTATTACAATATATTGCCTTGTTAAACATACAGCCATTTGTCATGTACTATCTTGATTATAGTATACACAAAATATAAACACGTCAACAGATGCTAGAGCATTCTATTGCTTATCAAAAACGAAAAGTAAATAAAAAGTGCAAATCATATAAAAAATCAAAAAATAAAAATTAGTATTTTCAGTTAAATTTGATTTTTTATTTGAATTTTTATTTTATTACTTCAAATATAAAAAAAGAAAAAAAAAAGAAAAAAGGAAAAAATATAAACTCTAAACATCAATTTACATACAAAAACAAAAACAATAACCAATACATTATGATATTGTAACAATTAAACAAGTATACTTATTAGTTTGTACGCATCTAGACTTTATTCGCGTATTTTACATTTTTTTTATACAATTTTTTGTTTTTTTTTTTATGTGGCGTACCGATACAACATAAGCTATCTTATTTAAAATTAAATATTTTTTGCAATACAAAAAATGTATACGATATGTTTTGCTATAAAATTGCAACATGAAAATTTTATCAGAACTTCTTGTCTTATAAATAATAGGTTTGATAAAAAATTGCAAAAAAAAAAACTGTAATTTAGCAAATTTATACAAAACTTGTAAGTATAGCATTTTTTACGCAGATGCGGAAGCTCATACTGAAGCAAGTAAAAAAAGCGTCTAAAAACGCTTTTTTACTTTCATTGAGATTATCTTTGCTATAAAAAATATATAAATGCATTTTTGTAGACAATAATTGCTTTTTGAAGTTTTAAATTTTTTTATGAGTAATACAGCGGAACTCGCTAAAAATTCCTTGAAAAAAAAACATATTTTTGATACAGCTCTGCTAGAATTGTTATACAACAACAAAAAAAATCAGCTCGTTTACTAGGTTAAAATATGACTCAAAACTAAAAAAAAATATTTTACATTTTTAAAATTAATTATTGCTATTTGCACCTAATTCTATTCAAAATGGTTAAAAAGTACGAAAATCTTACATAGCAAGAAACATAATTATTTGGTCTAGACTACACAAACATCTGTATTTTTGTATCGGAATCTAAACGCAAAATTGGTCACGCTTGGTTTGCTTTTATTAGAGTTTTGATACCTAGCGTAAATGCATTCCTGTTTTATTTTTTTATTAATTAAAGGTTAAAATAAAGATTTAAAAAAATATACTGCAATGTAGCTTGCAAGCACAAAGTTGTATTAAAAAAACTGTTTTCGTATAAACGTTGCCTTTTTTTACCTTAATGTTAAAATGCTTCCAACTAAAAAATGTTTACAAGCAAATTTAATAGTAAATCATGCTGTTACTTTAGGCTTGATGTAGATTTATAGTAAAAAGTCTCATCTTAGCATCTAAAATTGCTAAGATGTGTTTTACAAAAATATAATTAATAATATAGTAAAACATAAAAACAAAAAAAAACGGCATAACATGAGACAGCGACTACAAAATTAAGTTTTATAAACTACAAACAGGCAACAG
Source organism: Agrenia bidenticulata (assembly GCA_034694785.1). NCBI lineage: Eukaryota > Metazoa > Arthropoda > Collembola > Entomobryomorpha > Isotomidae > Agrenia > Agrenia bidenticulata. The sequence goes on along the minus strand of JAQFYM010001171.1, from coordinate 7,678 downwards.
TTTACAACGCGCTTTACTTTTATTGTTACTCTAAATAATTACACTGTTAATTTAAAGAAAAAAACAAAAAACACGTCAATACATTTAATCTTGTATAATCGAGAAAACTGTTATCAATTTACTTTCTATTCCTTTATATTGGTTTTCTGTGTATTTAAGTTCACTATCTTTGACCATACGGGCAGACTGTAGAATTATTTTGCAACAGATCGTTATTGTATAAAAAAAAACAAAAACATTACACATTTTACCCCTATTTTCATATAGATGGGCTTTTTGTGCCTATTGCCGAACACCTATAGGTCTTATATTTTGGCAGGTATAGTTTTTATTTGTGGACCTAGCCGCGATTGCTGAATAAGCACTATTGAATATTTACGTCAATATTTTTATTTATCGAATGGTTCTTACAACTGTAGTTTAGCATGGTAGATAAACGCTTGTCTAAAAAAAATGCTTGCCATACGCCTCTTTTTACGTCTACGTAAAACCGAAGTAGTTAAAATTTTTTCTATGCATATTATAATTTTCTATTTAACTAAAAAATCCAAATTTTGCAAGAAGTGCACAATTAGTGGTCTATTATAATACAAAAAAAATGAACGCCAACAAGCACAGAAACAGAATTTCTACTCGTCTACGACAAAAAAAGATAAAATGATGCGTGTAGATGTCTTTTTGTAAGAAGTAAACTATTATTTGTTGCCGGAAAAGAGACAAAAAAAATACATGAGTGCAAAGTTTTCATAATTGCAATCTTTGCCTGCCCTTGAATGCATTATAGATGGCATCTACATGTATATTGAGTACGTAAAAAAAAATAGAAATATATACACCGGCATAAAAAAAGGACGCAATACAACTTTTTCCTTGAATTTTATGCATGTAGTATATAATGATCTGTAAAAAAAGGTTCATTTAGTGCGAATTTGGTACGGATTTTTTTATTCAGCAGCCTCCTGACCTCTAGAAAAAATTTGGTTGCAAAAAACACTTTATCGTTAGAAGTCTGAAACAGGCGTCGCCTTACTTGGTAAAATTTTTATTGGCATGCTACGTAATACTCAAAAAGAATTCTGACCGTCAAAACTGGTCATGTATTATATTTCAACTATATATGAGGTCAAAAAAGATAATGTATGTTGTAGGTAGGTTGTAGAAAAATTTTTGGATAATTTTTGGATTCTTTTTGTTACATAAATACTATTTATATATAGTTGAACGAGGGTCTTAAAGCTTTCGATTTATTTTTTTTACTATGTAAAAAGCTAATATATATTTATTAAAACGTGTATTGTTATACATTTATACTGTAATTATCTTACAATCACTAGTTTTATCTTGACATATATTTCTTAAAAAGTTTTTATTTTCCATATGTCACTTTTTTGTTATCTACTTCAAACACTTGCAATACACGCCGTTACATTATGTAACGTGTGTGTATACGCAAACGAAAAACTCCAAAAGATATGTCGTTGCGCTATTCAAAACCACAAAATTAGCTTTATTTAGGGCCTACCCGTGACAATCTATGTTTTTGGGTTGTCGCGTGTGCAACAAGGACCAGACCCGACATATCGTAATAATTGTAAACGCAGCCTAGCTGCGCAAAGAAAAAAACTACAGCTTTGTATTTTTATTTATAGATTTAACTGCACATAATACAACGCTACAGCTAGGCTAAAAAATACTATAGATAGAAGATTTACAAAAAAAAAATACAAATCAATTAATGAATATTATCATGAATCTCGTGCATGTTCATAACCGGCAATATACGCATACTACATAATCATACACATTTTATGTAGGAAGAACAAAAATTGAATGTTTTAATTGCAATTGTATCCGAAGGTTTAGATTATGTACAAACTTAGATTTGTCGTATATTGCCGAATGTGTTTCTAAGCTTATTTTGTGCATGTTGCGCTAAAACTAGAATATGAAAGTATATAAAAGAGTAGAATTTTATTAACAAGCAAAAAAGGATTCGCTAAAGGTTTTTTTTTATGTTAAAAAATCTTCAAGAAAAAAAAGCACTATAGTAAAAGTCCAAAATTATCTTAATTCAATGCAAGGAAATGGCAAATAAATATAAATTACTTAAAAAGTAAATCTTTATCTTTTTAATTACAAGCTTACAAAAAAAGTACGGATAATAGCATTTCTAAGGTCTTGTACACAAGTTTAAACAAAAAACAGTCCATTTTTGCCTAGTTATTTCACGGGTAAAGCATTCTAAGTAAACTACTGCAAAAAATAAGTTTCCAATTATATAATGAATACAATACTTTTTTATAAACCATTTAATAGTCAAAATTGTATACCTTAACATTTTAACATCTAAAAACCAAAAAAACACATTTTTTTTTGTTTTATATCAAACAAAAAATTTTTTTGACATTTTGTAGTATTTCTTTTTATCAAAAGCAAACATAATATATGCCGATTCTATAATTGTATAACTTACTCTAAAATTAATTTTTTATACTCATTTGTTTTGTTGTTTTTGCTCAGTTAGAAGGATTCGCATAATATAATGTAATCTCACGTAACTTTCCTTTTTTCACGTTGTTGTATATAATTCATGAATTCAATCATTGTCATTGTAAACTTTGCATATTATTGTCTTTTCATGGCGGTTTATTCTATTACCAATAAACCAAAAAGTGCTTTACTAAACTATAATTTTGTGATTTTTCATTTTTTGGTTTTCATTTATTTTTATTTAGTGTTTTTAAATGTATTTACCCCGTTTTATTAACAGCACTATGTAATTCTAAATCTGCACGCCAATACGCATGCTCGTTACTGCAGTACAATCATTTTGTCGTGCAGCTCTTGATTCTAAGAAAAAATTATAGAACTTATAGTTTTGTAGTAGTTTTTATTAATCTCTGTTCTTTACAACAGATGCCAATGTAATACAGGGTGAAACAAACAGCTTAGGTAAAAAAATAATACCATTACGTTGATTAACGTATAAAAGTCTAAAATACAATAGAACAGGGGTTCTTAACTGAACACAAATTGTGCATTTTCTCTTATTTTGCGCCCCCTTCGTGCCAAAAAAAAATGAGCCAGATAAACCATAATGTAGAGAATATAAATAAGTTAACTAAAAAAAAACAACAACCAGCACCCAATACCATTTTTTTATTACAGAAACAGTAGAAGCTAAAAATGATTTTGTATTTGGTTGTAAACCTAATTGATTGACCCCAGAAAGCACAACACGTGCAACTGCAGCAAATAGAAATGAGACCACACATATCAGATTATGTAGGAACGGTTTTTTAAAAATTATAAATGAGCAGCATATAACCTGAAAGACATTGTATACTTTTTAGTAAAGTAACCTAGTCAGCGAACAAGCAAAATCGAACCAGAAACACCGAGAACGTGCAAGAAAGGCCTTAAAAAAGAGTTTTTTTTTAAAGATTCAATTATGTTTTACAATATTAAATAACCAGCAGGTGCCATTTTTTTTTGATTTAGTTAAGATTAAAAAAACACGTCTATACAAAAAACAACGATAACCAATTATAGGCGAGCGCGTCAATGCAAAATACGATAAGATATATTATTTACTTATTTCATAAAACTTAAAATATGGTGGAATCTCGAAATAATACACAGAATGTAAATAAATAAACAATAGCAAACACTCTATAGCATGCAAGTTATGTAAAAGCAAAAAAAATCGTTATTGATGAAAGCCTAGCACATGAGGTGCTAATCTAATAAAGCCTTTTGCACGTAAACTGAAAGCAATTTATATACAGATGAAGCAGCATAAGTAATAAGAGTAATCCCTGTATCAAATTCTGTTTTACAAATCAACTACAAAATACAACTTGTGACAGTAAAGACAAGTTCCTCAAAATATAAGGACATAAAAATATTACACATTTCAGGTACAGGAAAGCCATGACAAAGAGATAGAAAATAGATTTTCTCTGTCGCAAGATGAGGCTAAAACAAAAAAAAGGACAGTTTTTTCTGCTTTAGACACCTTAAGATCACGACAAAAAACAAAGATGTTCTTGATTATAAAATAAATACTTAGGGAATAACAAATAGTTTAAGAAAAATGTATAAGAGTATGTACAAATATCGTATCTAGCATGACAGGGTCTAAAGACTCTTGTGTTTTTACATTAAATCTATTTTAAAAAATGTATCCTTTGATCACTGCAATATTCACGAACAAGTATTGCGGGCTTAATCAACTTCGTTTGAAAACAAGTTGGTCTTTAAGAAATGTTTAATATGATTTATTATGTTAAACCAAGTCCGTTGAATGAGCAAGTTTTTTAGAATATTTCATTAAAAATTGATAAAAATTAATAGAGGCTGATATTCAATGACAAGATACGTTGGTATTTGCATGGACTTGCTTTCGCAAGACTTCTGTTTTTTAAAGAAGTACTCTGTGCATTTTTAGTGATTTAAAAAAACAGAAATATATTAGCTTTTGAAAAATAGACAATTTTAAACAAAACTTGCATTCATGTACGTTTTTACATTTTTATGCTCATATAATATTTCAATGCACGAAGAACAGTGGCGTGGGAAGGAAAAAGGAGGCTAGGGTGGCTCAAGCCCCCCCTGTAGAAAAACTGCGCCTGAATTAAAGGGGGGGTCTACTTTTGTGCAGAGATTTTTTTGCTAAAAAAATCTAAAATAAAAAATAATTAACATAAAAAAATTCAAAAAAAAATTAAGATTTTTTACGATATAAATCAAGTTTTTAGTCCATATTTTTCTAAAAACACTGACTAGTCCTGGTCACAAAAAATTCCTGGCTTTACTGTCGGAGAACGTCGGTATTTATTCCAATTGCATAAACCTATAGTAAGATTTTATAGTTAATGTAACTAATACATCGAATATGTACAAATTGAAGTTGTACTTTGTTATCTAAACTTTTACCATATAAACAACCTATCAATTTTAAACTAAATATATTGGATATTTTGCATAAATGCATTATTGGATTCGATAACTACTTAAAAATGTTAAGCAAACTTATGAATCATTTAAATGGATTTATTTTCTATTTGATATATGAACTTATGATAAAAGTATGTTTTCGTTCGAGGAAGACACAAAGTATTTAATTTGGTATATGACTGCGTTTAGCACAAGTTTTTTACACATATAAAAACTACTTATAATTCTGTGAGTCATTATCTACTAGTCATGGCTTACTATCAGCAGTTGCATGCAAATTCCTAGTTCAATTTGGGTCCACATACGGTCGTGAGTCTACATTAGCATTATGAAATCAATTTAAACCAAAAAAGAGCGCTTTAAAAGATTTTGACTCCATGTTGCGAGTTTCAAAATCTGCAGTAGAAAAAATTTAAAAGAAACAATTATGAAGTACAAACTTCATGCTTCCCATATAAATAAAAATACAATAAAAACTTATTTGCTTAAGAACACCTATTATATATTATTATTTTACCCTGACACAAAAAATATCTATACCCCCCTTTTTAGGCACAATTTTTATTTTAGTACAGAACCCCTTCTCTAGAAAGTTGCAAATCTGTATACGTAATTTTCGGTATGTCTTGGTTATTAAATTATTCTTTTTTCTTTTGGTTGCAAAAATCATCTACTACTTTTTTTCGCAGCAGTTTATGCTAAAACTCTGTGGTGTTAAGTGTACTAATGTAAAAGTATTGTTATTTTTTTAATTTTATTGGCGAGTTTGTTGCACTCCTGGGAAATATTTTTTTGGATAGAAATTACAAAAAACGCGTCCCGGACTCCCGGGATTGTTCATGTAGTAAAATAATTGCTGTGGTGTTATTTTTTGCCTTTATATATTTTATAAAAATACATAACTTGTATCTATAGCCATATGATCTACAGTAAAATAAAGTGGTTTTGCAGATTAATAGGTCTGCAAGAAAAATAAACCAATGATGTGATTAAAGATCTATAAAAAAATCTTCTTGTTTTTTAAATATGTTTATAATGTGCGTACGTACGAATAACGTGAATTCCTTTTGCAATGTGCTTTTATTTTTAAGTGCTAAAAAATAGTTTTACTAATAGGCGTAAACTATTTTATGTGTTGTAAAAAAAGGGAATTTTAGTAAAAGAATGTAAATATACTTAAGATATAAGCAAAACATTTGTATAATTGCAAATCATACAAAATTGATCATTAAGCCTATTTACAAGAGAAACCAGCTCACACCCTAGCATACACACATTTTATTGTTAAGCAATACAACTACTACATTAAAATCTATTCTTATACTAGAAAAGCAATCAACTTGATATTACCTACGAAAGTTTTGCCAATTTGCTCCAATTAAAGATATTTGATTTTTTTAAGAGTAAAATGTAAAAATAACTGTTTCAAAATAGAGGAAAATGTATTTGATAAAACCATGTAAGTACAACAGCAGCACTTTTAAATGTATGTTTGTCATATATTTGTGAATCTTATACCAGAAGACTAAAAAGTCAGAAAAGGCGTAATTAATGGCAAAAATCTGTGTTTTCATCTACCTAAGATTTTATGCGAATTTTGTTTATAGTATATTTAACGACATAAAGCCGGCTTTGTTACCAGAATATGTTTTTTTAAAGTAATAGAGCGCTTTTAAAAATCTTTGTGGACATTTAAGTGTTATATAATATACTTATTATATAAAATTTAGTAAAAAAAAGCTTAAACATCTTTTTGACATTGTCGGGCTACACGACGAATACAGTGAAAACAAGAAATGTGAAAATAAATGTCAAACCAATCAATGTCAAAAAAATAAGTGAATTTATATAAAATTGATCGTAATCATAAAAAAAAGAAAGAAAAGAAAACTATTTAAAGACAACAAATAAGTAAAAGATGGGTTTAAAAAAAAAAACAATCATGAATTAAATAACTACTTCCGCGAGTACGACTGGCATGTCTGCAAGGCATTTTGATTATCGTAAACTCATTTAATATTTTAAACTTATGTAAAAATATAAAAAAGTTATGAAGATAATCTAAATACTTAATAATAAAAATATTTTAAGAAAACAGGTATTACTAACTAGAGACCGAGGTTTTTACTATACAATACAGCACTATACGGTATAGTTACAGTACGTTTAAGACAGGTATAGTAAGGGTAAGTACTTTTTAATATATTAATAGGGATTTTGTAAAAAAAAACATTACAAAAAATTGCCTTAAATAATATTGATTTTTTGGTTTGTTTAGCTTACCATAATACTTTTTTTACGTTTATAATCCTGCATACTCCATTAGTAATTGTATAGGATATAGTACAGTTTGTATTTTACACTGCATAACATATAAATGTATAATATAATAAATCATATATATATTCAATTGATAAGTATTACTTGATTTTGATATAGAATATTACGAGTGAGAATATTTGTTTTCATCAAACACGAAAGTTCGGGAAATGATTTATAGTAAAAAAAATCTTAATATTGACATTAATAAAATGGTTTTACCTTACAGATTTTTCTTTTATATATATTTTAACTCCCACGACCGATTCACGCCCACTCCCACTCCCACGACCACGACCACTCCCACGACCACTCCCACCTCTACTCCCACCTCCACCTCCACTCCCATTCCCACTCCCACTCCCACTCCCACTCCCACTCCTACTTCCACTCCCACTTC
>JAQFYM010001170.1:0-38251 GCA_034694785.1 Agrenia bidenticulata | reverse complement strand
TTTTTTATATCTATGGTTTTATGTATATTTCACTTTTCCTCGTCCTTATTTTTGAATTTTCTTCGACCCCCTATTTGAAAATTATAAAAAAAATCTAAGAACGCGAAAGGGTTAAGAAAGATGATGGAACAAATTTTACAACATAAAATTGGCACTTACTAAGTTCTTCTAACATAAAAAAAAATCTGTATATTATAAATTGAAAAAGTTGTCTAGAGTACGGTATCTTTATGGCTTCTGTATTAATCGTAATCTAAATCAAGTCTTGCATTAAGTGGTACTGATTTAATCCTTTATAAGATGTAAATGCAATATTAAAGGATGTATATTGTGTCAAAACGTGACTTCTCTGTATAATGGTATTGTTACTATCAAATGTATAAGTTTTAGTTTTAAAAGCACCCAAACGAACATGTTACTGAACGGTATTGAAAAGCCAATTGTTTTTTTTTGATAAATACTGCATCAGATTTTGTATGTATTTTTATACACAAAAAATTGGACTTTTTTTGTTTGAATGTCACAAAAAGACATCTTAGGCGTGTCGCAAGTTCTTTACTAAAATCGAAAAAAAAAATTTAGTTTTGTAATGATGTGTATTTATAAAAAAACATTATAAGTATCTGGAGTATCATTCAATATGCCAGAAAATGCATATCGCATGCAATATGGTACACCGTTTATTTTATTTCATTGCTTCATTCGTCTATTTTTTTTTGTAAGTAAGATAAAAAATACCTTTGAAAAGTCTTTGAACACTGTAAAAGATAAGTATAAGGCATTTCCACATGTTTTTTGTATTTTTGTATTTTTTTTCTCATGCTTTAAGTTAAATCCGTACAAGTGCATTTAGAACATATCCCATGTAAGTTATTAAAATAATTTCTATTTAAATACGATTTACAATATTTAAACATATAGTGTGCAATCTTTACATGCTACTATTATATGAATGTACATTTTTGCTTTAAAAAAACCAAAAAAATACTCAAAATTCATTAAAAAACTAAAAAAAACTAAACCATATACTTTTAACATACCAATATATCAGCAATATTTTTTTGTCTTGATTGATGACCATATTGATTTTTTTTTTTTGCTAAGCACACATATTAATGCAGATTTGTCTTGCAAATAAACAAAGAAGGTTTTAATTATATTTTCATGGCTTTCTACAACAACCACTGTATAAAAAATAAAAATTACAGTATAAAAAAACAAATGGTGAGATAGTAAAGGTGCCGTAAAATCATAAACCCAAAAAAAAATGCCTGTTTGTCGGACTTTGTATATTTTTTATCCACAATCCAAATTTAACAACCCTGGTAATAAGTTTTAATTATGTATTTGTAGTAATAAAAAAATGGAAGTATGTAACATTAATTTTCTACAATCTATAGTAGTCAGATATAATTTTAAAAACACATGTAGCTACTGATCAATTTTACGTCATACTAAAAATACTAAAAGGATATAAATTACTCTGTTTGTTAAATATTTATGCACAAGGTTATTTGTATCAAGTACTTAAAAGATATTGCGCTGTAAAAATTGCAAAAAATTGCATACAATTTTTTTTACCACTATAAAATATTTATAATATGTTTTTAGTTTTTTTTTATATATTGAAATGCAACTCAGAAAAGAAATATGATTTAGCAAAGTAAATAGCAGAAAAGCACATTAGAAAATGCTATAACTTCAATAACTCTATTTGAACAACCTTTTTTGCACCAATCATTGCACCAGAAATATAGTCTGGCAAAATTGCTATGGCTAGAAAACTTAAAAGTGCAGAAGTTTGTCTTTTGCGTACAAAAATATTTTTTTTTTTAGTAAGTATCTAATATTGCAGCAATAAAACACTACTTCTTTAACATTCAAATTTTACATTTTAGAGTATTAATACTTCTTAAACATTGCAGTTTATTTATTGGTCTGTGATATAAAGCCAATGTAACTTGATAATTTTATTACTAGCTCGTGAGCTCTTTTAAATCCAATAAAAGGCAAATACATTACATAGTTTTTGCTATTTTTACGCTTTTATTTTTTGCTTATGTGTCATGTATATTCTATATTATTCACTTGTTCAGTAAAAATGTTATTTTTAGTTGCAAATTATACAGTTTTCGTAGTCTTTTTTAAATATTTTTTCTTCGTAAAATTTTATTTTTTTACCTCATATGTTTCGCTTTTATAAATTATCTTTTTTTATATTTAGTAGGATTTTCTTAATCTACCCTTATAATGTCCAGAAAATACTGTAATGTATACAATTTTTTTTTTTTACAATCCACGAAGTTGTATATATGAGCGCTAAAAAGTTTATATTGCATTATATGACCGCAGTAATAAGATCAGTCAACCCGAAATAAAAAAGAAAAAACTTCTTCCAAATGCGCAACACAACAGAGTTCTACGTGTATAAAAAAGATTAATACTTTTGAAAAAAAGATTTCTTACGACAAAATAGAATATAGACTTCTATACAATAATCTAAAATAAGTCAGAAATCCAACATTTATTATTATTGACCCAGCAAAAAATAAAAAGTTATCGATACTGCCCTGTTTACAGCCGTATATGAATATACAGTCTGAATCGAAAAGCCTTGTAGGTGTATTTTTCAATAAGTATTTTCTTCAGGGTGTCTATGAATTTTTTTAAAAAACTTGTATTGCAGACACGTGGAATCTTAAACGGTCACAATAACGCTCCTTCACTTTTGCATTAAAAACTTTTACGATGCATAATAGTATTAGATGCAATATTTAAGCTATGAAGTCAACCTTGAAAACCAAACAAAACTAAAAGTATGTCTATGGAATTGTTACGATAAGAGGTTTCGATGGTTTTTTGATCAAAATATTACTTTCGAACACTATATCGCTTTTAATTAGCACATAAAAATGCACTTACAGGTACAAAAGAAGCTGAGTACACAGTAGTCGCATGGGAACAGTATCTGAATGTAGTTTCTGCCCTTTGAATAACACATGCTAAAATTTTACGCGGTTTTCGTTTTTTTATTTGCAAAGAAACATCTAGAAAACTTGACTTTATACTGCTCTTTAAGAGCGATGGAGTATTTAGTACTAGTTATTTTTAACAAACTTATAGCTGATCATAAAATGAAATCTTTGTATGGTAAAACATTTTTTTAATCATAAATTAGACTGTAAGCCTTTTTAAAAAATAGTGTTTAAAAGTTAGGAAACTTGCGTAAACTTGGTTTACAATTTTTATGAGCGGTTTTAAATACTAGATGCATGACAAACAGTGGATAAAGTCGCAGAATTGCAGCAACAACCGTAAAATAACGACGATAAACCTAAACTGTGCAATTAAAAAAGAGTTCATTAGAAAAAGTGTCTACAGCAATGTAAAAATATTTTACTAGCTTTTTAGAATTATATTAGAAAAAAACTTACAGTAAAACTGGGTATAGTCAAACGTTGCGTGTAATACTACAATAAGCATAAAATAATAGCATGAAAATAAAACATAAAACAAATGTGTATGCCTTGGGTATACAAGAATACACTTGGGGCCTGGGGGTTAAATATTTTTTTTTTGCTAGTAAAACAGGCCTCAATAATTTTTTTTACAAAACATTTAGATTATTGTGATATATAAAACTACAAAACTGCGATGAACAAAATTATATTTTTAAGGGTTTTAAGGCACTTAAACGCAGATTCATATATTTAAAGTGTTTTTGTTTTTTATTTTGTCACGTTTCGTGCATAATCTTGTACCATAAACACAAAAACATATGTTTTACGAGGTACAACAAAAAAAAAAACGGTTTTTATTTATTTTACACAAGAGGTCGTTGGGTAAACCAGTTTGCCTTATCTTTGTAAAGCGTTTAAATACGTTATTCCGATATTTTTAGTTATAGTTAGATGATTATAAAATATACATACATGTTTCAGCACTAATTACATTACATTTACAAGGTATCCGAGTTATTTCTTAATGAAAAAATTACTTTTGGTCTATGGGTTCTATAAAACCAGGCAAAAATAGTAAGTGTGCATGCAAGGTAATATGCAGTTTAAATACATAAAAAAACACTAGGTCGATAATACTACCCTATTGAAAAGTCAAGGCCGTAAATTGTAATTAGGCATACGTCTGTTATGAAGATTCTATGCAAATAGATGCAAAAAATCGGCCAACAGGCGTTTTAGTCGTGATGCGAATACAAATGTGTACAAAGATTGTGACATGTAAACTTGTTTATAGTAAAAACTTGTGTCTGTTTTAACGGCAAAAATATTTTGCTAAAATGTTTACGAATTAGTTGCTTAATTGTCTGCTTTGCTATTTTCTGTAAGAAACCGTGTTTTTAACGTGTTTTTAAAACAGTTTAAATACGAAATACGAGTTTTTTCATACACTATATTATAAAAAGCGGGTGCTTCTTAAGTGTTTAATATACTTATAGAATCGAAAATCAACTTTTAAAAAAGCAAAGGCCCGGAAAAAAAAAATACGACATATTTTAAAAAAAAATTGTTTTTTCTTTCTAGTGAAAAACAACCGCATACCAAAATATAACACATATTTTTATAACACAGCAGAAATATACTCTACCAAATTAATCAAATTTCATATCTAAAGAGCAATCAAATAAAAAATAAAATTGCACGATATCGATAGATATATAAAAACAAAATGACATGTTTACAGGTTCACTTGCATTTTGTGTTGGCCTAATAATCAACAAAGACAGTGACAAAGACAAAGGATGCTGCTCCTAAACTACGTTTGTATGTAATCCGGATTTTTTTTATTACAGAACACACAAAAAAACAATGTTCGTAAGATAAAACGTTTTTTCAACCAAAATACTGATTTAAAACGTTTTTTAGCTTTGTGTTGTTCTAATTATGTCATGCATGATTTGCTTTCAACTAGGAAAAAAAAAGTATGTTACAAAGAACACAAACTTTTATTTTCGTCACTTTTTAATAGTCAAAAAAGTTCGCAATATTGAACAAAAAAACCGCGGCCATTGTTTTATAAAAAAATGCCAAAAATATACAGATATTGTACGACTTGGAGTTTTTTGTGCATTTACTACCTAATATCGGCATTTTAAGGAGCAAAAAAGTGTCATTGCAAATAAAAAAATGCTTTTTAAAGATCAGATTTACTCTTGACGAAAAACAAAAAAAAAATGATTACTTTAGAGTATTCACGGTAATTTCCTTCGAAAAAACTAAACACGGTATGTAAACGACTTAAACAAAAGCAATAAATTGTAGATAAAAAGAAATGACAATAAAAATATTTTACGGTTTTTTACATATATGTTTTTAATGTAAGATTTAGCTTTTTGTTGATTTTTATTTTCCGAAAAAAATAAAAAAGGTATAAAATTTGAAAAAAGGTTTTTTTTTTATAAAAAAAAAGTGTTTTTGTAGTTTTTTGATGTGGTTATAGCAATAAAATAACATTACGGCATTATCTCTGTAAAAGTTAAAAGTAAATTTTACTTTTTTATATATTAATTGAGTAATTTATGTTATACTACAATAAATATAACACAAAAATATAATATTGTACAATTTTTTGCAGCTCGGTTGTAGGTTACTGAACTACAAGTCGTTTTTTTTATGCAGTTTTCAATTTAAAAAATATGCTATAAGTATTTTAAAAATAAAAAAAATGTATAACTTTTTTTTATACTACTGAGGTACTTGTCATTTATTTAGTATTTTGAGATACTTATCGGGAATCCGATTTCATCAGAAATTTTAATTTGGCATTAAACAATAAAAAACAGTTGTCACGATTACATTTAATCTTGTATTCTTCTTCACATTTACATAAGAATATTACAGTGCATTTGCTTTTTCTAAAAATGATGTACTGATTGTCGCTTTTTTTGTCTCGTACAAAATTTTTATACAAGGATGGAAGCAACGAAAAATTCATGACATTTTAAGCTTTTATAAAAAGAATTAAATAGTTCGCTATTCTAAAGAAATATATTTTTACCTATAGTTAAGCTTTATTCTTACGGGAATTTATGAGTCAAAAAATACAAAAAACAATGGAAAAGGTCATAATAGTTAAAAAACTGTAAATGGCAGATTTATTTTGTTTTGTCGTAGGCAATCACATACCGTAGGACATATTGCTCAATTAAAGTTTTATGCCAGGTCAACCTAAAATACCGTATAAGTTTAAGAAACAAACGTTGTCATACAAATCAACATCAAAATTCATGAGCGGTAAAATCAATGTCAAAATTCTCACCTTAAAACGCAAGAACGACCGCAAGGCATGTGTTATGCGTATATCACCGCGATAAACAATATTTGTTAGTTCTTTATATATTATATCCAAAAACAATAATTAATTCTGGTCTGGGTATAAAAACCAAAAAAAATACAGTTCAAAATAACCTGCAACATTTTTTACATGCCGTTTTTTTTGCTTAATAAAAAAGAATATGTACTAGCAAAAATGCATAAGTGTGTCTAAAAACCAAAAAGAAAACACTTATTTCTTGCATCCGTATAAAAACAAGATTACTCGCGTCAGATGTTTCAATATATCCAAAGTTGACATAACATTATAAAGAACATCAAAAACTCGCAACAATTAACAAGATATCAAGCACCGTCATCATGTTTTTTTTTTGTTTTTAGATTTTTAAACTTTTTTAATATTTGTATAAAAAACAAGTTTGTGTAGTATTGTTTATCTAAACCTATCGTTACCTACACTGTCGTAGAATGGATATACAATACGCAATACAAGTTTTTTTGTGTAAGTAAAGTAGAAAACGAATAAGATCTACACAACTGTGAAGAGTAAGTGCGTACTTTGCTATAGATAAAGTTAAACGGCGCGCAAAGTTTACGTGGTCAACATTGGTGTTTTTTTTTCTATCTTTTTTTTTATATAAAATACAAAAATTTATTTTTTAGCAACCGATTTTTTACGTAACTCGACGGCTGACTTTAAAATTTGTGCGGTTTAATATCTATTTTATTATTAAGTGCATCCGTGCCTTTTAGATATAGACCGACTGCGTCGAACCCTGACTATTAGCGGACAGGATTTTTTTTGCCTAAGTTAGGCAATATGTTCTTTTTAAGCGTAAATAATCAACACCTGTAGACGTAAAAATCTTATCAGCGGCTTACTTTACGTATAGACTAAACAAAACGCTTAAAATTAAAACTCGAGCTCTATTTTTCAAAAAAAAAAATACGATTATTGTATGGGTATCATTATATGCTAGTCGCAATCACACCTACAGTTTAAATAATATTATGGTAAAAAACAAAAAATAAACGCTTTGTTATGCACAAATAAAATATTCCTCAAATAAATAACCAACCATCAATCGAGAAAACGATTGCGTAGTCATTATAACGTTTTATATAAAAAAAAAGTATTTTTTTACACCATTTTTGTATAGATATTTAAAAAAAACAATCCATTTTTATTCGTATCTTCGGATTATTTCTATTGCATTACTCACCGTCTGTCCGGAGCCCTGGTTATATCTAACGGTATAAAAAAATATGTTGTATAGAAAAAAAAGCAGAAACATATGAACACTATTAACTATGGCGCAACGGCACTGCTTAACACATACTTAAACCGTTATAACTTGCAGCTGATAAATGCTTGGCGTGTTATTATACTACTACGAATGATCAGCTGATTGTTCATTTAAACGACATAGTAAATAAAATAGACAAAAAAATGTGTAGATTTATATTGTAAGCATACATAACAATTTAAGGGTACAAAACAAAACAAAAGCATCTATAATTTCTATAATATGTGCGTATGATCAAACCCGCTAAGCTATCTTTGCTAGGATTTTTTATGTACAATATCACCAGCGCTGCATTCACAAAAAATTTTTCGTCGATGTTTATATTTATTACTTGTCGAAATTGATACTATCATAAAAGTATATCGTACACAAAGCTGTTACAAGTAGATTAGACATGTATGTAAAGGTAAATATAGTCGTTGTTTTTAGTTCTTTTTGTATATTTATAAGCGATTGAATGCGAAAAAATATCTGATGAACGGTCGGTTTTCACAATTTAATGCAAAGCCAGAAAAAACGCAAACAAAAACCATTTCTTAAATAAGATATAAATTCTTATATTTGACATTTTTATCTAATATACATGTTGTAGAAATATGTTATAATTTTTTCGGTAATTATTGTATTTTGGGCGTATAAGTTTACTTACAACAATTTTGTTGCAAAACAGAAAAACCTCTAAAAGGAATTGCGTTTTATAAATTTATTTTAGCAACATTAAAATCCGGCATATTAAAAAAACGGCAAAAGCAAAGTGGAATTTTTATTGTGAAAAAAAAAGCCAAATCCTGGTTTTTTTTTTAATCTATATTTTTATCATTGCGTATAGCACTAGATCCATTTATAGTAATATGTAGCACTTTTTAATGTAATTTATTATATTTTTTGATTTATGTTTTCCACTAAAAGAACTTTCATACAAATTACAGAATATGGCCAAAGTGGACGTTGTTTAAAATTGAAAATTGCAAAATATTTTTTATGCAGCCCAAATTGTAACACGGATGAAATCCGGGTATCTGGGTTGTATTTTTAGTTTTGCTATTTGCAACATTTTCCGTAATATTGCATCAATACAACACAAAACAGAGTGCAACTAAAGTATTTTTATTTTGTTTTTATGCAACTTCACGTTTAAGGCATCATTGTCTGTTATTTTACGCAATTGTTTTCCCAAACTGTGCTTTAACAATTTGTATTATATACTAAATTTTGCTTATTTGCATCTGAGTAATTGCAAAACTACTTTTAATATAGACTATCATGTTTTTTGTATTTTGCATTTTTCGAATATCATATTTTTCTGGCTATAAGGTTTTTCTTAAAAACTTAAGAATACTTTTGCAGCATTACGTTTTCTAGTTTAATACATAAGAAAAATACTTTTTACAGCACAAATATTTGTTTAAATAAATTTCATTTATCATATATTGTATTGACTACAAACAATACATAGATTTTTTTCAATATTTTGTTGTTGTTTTGTGCTGATTTTTACAACCATTCTGACACATTTATACACTGAGAAGTGTAACAGTAGCTCGATTAAATGTTACAACAAATATTTACGAGCTTCATATGTGTTCCCACAATATTTTTTTTTAGATAGCTTTTTATTTCTTTGAAGAGAAACCCGAAAAAAAAAACATTGTTGTATTTTAAATTGAAAAATTGTTTTAGATGCACAATCAATGCACATTTATTATAGTGTCATTTGTACATATTTTTTTTAAAACGCAAATATTTTTTTTTGTTTATTTTTCACACGAAATATAAATTTTATATATAAGTAATATTTTTAAAATACATCGTGCAATGCAAATAGCAATATATTGTCTATATTGTAAAAAAATTTTTTTTTTTTTTACAAAAAAAAAGAAAAAACATATTTATATGCGACATCCTGATGCAGCACTTTCACAGTAAAAATATAAAAACTATTGCATACTCTAAATAAATGATTTTGTTTACTTTTTTCATGTACAATTATTGTATGCAAGGGACAATCTCTTATTATGCATAGACAAAAATCAAAAATGACAACGCCTCTTATGTGCTATACACTAAACATCTAGGACTTAGTACACATTTTCGTAATATAAGAAACGCAAAAAAATTTTACTTTTTTTTACATTTCTAAGTAATCTACTATGGCACAAATTAAAATTTCTGTATTGATCGTGATAAAACAAGCTGCTTCTTTGTAATTGTGACAAAAAAGTCATATATTAAGTGGCGTCTCTGTGCTTTGTATTCAATTTTTGTAGACATCATAAAAGAAAACATTAGGTATGGGCGCAAATTGTTGTATTTAGGATCTAAAAAGAAGAAGCAAAACCTTGGTACAAGAATATAAATATATTTTAAGTAATATATGAGCATATTGTATTAAGTCATCTACACTCAAAGACGGTTTTATAGAGAAACAAAACAGGAGGCATGGGATCGTAAGGCAAGGCACTATGGGCATACGCCCTGACATCCAGGCTTAAGCCCTCTCCATAAAAAAAGTTTTTTTGCGACTTTTTTTAAAAATAAAAACATAACAAAAAAAAAAGATTATTTGTCAGTTTATGCTTTGACTAGAAGACGACATAATAAATACCTTGTAAACATTGCAAAGTACAAAAATGGCGTTTAAGGCTAGATCCAGCGGTTATGTATGCGCAAATTACTTGTAATTGTTTATACTTACTGCGCGCTTGCATTGTTACTATTCTATTATAGACTGGCTAGCCAATAAAAAAAGATTTTTCCATAAAAAACAAATTTACAATAAGTAAACACACTTTTTGGGATCATTCTTTTAATACCCATCGTAGTCCCCTGTTTTATAATAAAACCAAACATTTGCTACAACGCAAAAAAAAAAAAATAAACAAAGCTCAAACTGCCATTAGTAAGTTAAAAAAACACAAAAAATAAATTTGCGTTATTAATGCTGCTTTATAAATTCTTGTTAGAAGACAATATTATTGAAAAAATATTTTGTAATTGACTTTTGGCCTATTACGGTATATTGATTTCAAAAAATAAACGCGGCTTATATTGTTTTGTGTAAATTTAATGCAGAAAAACTTATATATAGTTGATCATTATAACAGATATATTGCTAAAAAGGATAAAATTGTTTTAAAGACAAAAAAAAACTCATTTTTATTATCTTTATCTTAAGTCTCCCTTTTTCTAAAAAAGACTTAAAAACAGATAAAAGTTTTTTATTTCACACATTTTTTTGTGTGAATCTTTTTAATAATGTATTAATTTTTTCTTTGATTTTCTATAATAAGTTTTGTAGTAAAAAAATAACTTTTTATCATACGCTTAAAGAAACAAAAAAAATTAGTAGTGGATGTTATCAAAGCTCGAGGTATGCATCAGACCCGACTGAATAACAAAAAAATATTTTTATATCCGGATTGGACCGGAAAAATATCCCGTACCGGAAAAACAAACCGTACCGGAAAAAAAAACCAGTCCGAAGAAATAGACCAAACAAATAAAAGCATGCTTAAATATACAAAGTAATATTTTTTTTGTATGCCTGATATGTTAATATTACTTGTTTTTTATCTTTGAAGATTAAACAAATTGTACATAAAGAAATTCACGGAAAGGGATTTAGGTAAGGGGCCAGCGGGAAGTACCTCAGCGGCTTAAAATAAAATATTGGTTAGAAACGGCTATTCTTTTTGTACAAATTACATTTAGTATATATGAAGTTATCGAACCCCTATCAAAATATCTTTTTTTACTAGATTCGTCATGATATATATTTCCAACTATCTAAAACTTTTTTCTTCATAGATACAAACGTAAGTCTGCAGCAAGACTTGCACCCATGTATTAAAATAATCGATGATATGTAAACCATTGAGTAAAAAAGTAATCTTTTTTATTTATTTTTTAGTATATTGTTTTTTACTTATGTGTTAATAAGGTAATAGGAGTCTAAGCCAAAACAATAAAAAAAAATTTCCAGTGGCTGTAAACTTGAGTTTTTGCGTAAATTAACCACAGGAAGTTGACAAATGCATAATTATATATTATTTTTCTTTCAAAAAAAAGCTAGCTTTGATTAAACGAATATCCGTGCTGTTTTACAGACTGCCTCTGGAATTGTCCTTTTAATATAAACAAAATATATTGATGAAAGCTTTGTTCTTACTAATCTGTTTTTGATAAAAATTGTGATGTTGGCCTTGTAAATTTATTGCCGCAAACGCAAAGAATTTTTTTAAAGCATATTATTTTATTAAAAACGAATATGTGTAGTAGATATTGTATTTAATATAAGTTAGATTTCTATTTGTCTTCATTTTAAGTATTTTTACAACTGTAATATATAGACAAGTAGAGTTATATATATTTTTTTTATATTTTAACGAACTTTCGTACGTTTTAAAAAATAAATTCAATAAAAAATGTGAATACTGTAAAATTGGTATCTGCATTTCCATAGTTTTATTCAGGTTAAGATAGTGTCTAATTTTATATTCGATCTAACAAAAAAAACACCAGGATATTTACATTTTTGTCTTCTTTTTTAACATGTAGCAGTTTTTTACAAGTAAAAAAAATATTGCACATATGCATATTTTACCTTGTAAAATCCTATGCTTCAATGTTTATTACGTAAAAGTAAATTTTGCTTATATAATATTTGTATACCAGTGGGATATTTGCTCACTTATTTTGTATATTGTATGCGATAAGCATATTTTAGCATTCAAAAGTATTGTGGGTAGCCCTTTCCTGTTACGTTATCTGACTCTCAAGTTTAATTTTCTGTCATTCGAGCGACAGTGACTTTGCCTTCATACAGTAAAAAAGCCAGACCAGCTGGACCGGTCTGTGCCGGGCTGATACTAAACCCTAAATTATGAATGCCAAACTGTACTTGTACTTTTTGCGACGCACAAAATACGAAACATTTATGTTTGACCCGTGTTTTTCGTTAAGGAAATAAACTGTCGCTACAACTTTTTACCAACTTATTATAGAAGGTTTTTTATAATCGAATTCATTTGCAAACTGTAATAAAATCATTTTTTGTAAAAAACCATCTATTGAACGACACATAGAATAACTGTTACATTTATCGCGTTGAGCTTGTTAATTAGAAACGAATATTAAACCAAAAATACAAAAATTTATCACTTTTACAGGTGTCTACTATGTCACCTTTTGCAAAAGAAAATGTGACTAGATTTGACAAGTGTACTAGACACGGGTGTCTACGCATTTCATGGATAACCTTTATTACAAATATTATGGTTTTAAAGTTAAATTTTAGAATAAATATTTTCTAAAAAACAATTTTGTTGTCAGCTGATTAAATATTACCACAACGAAAAGTTGCTATTACAAGAAACACACGCAAATTAACAACTGGATTATAATACTGCCTCCCAGTAATTTTTTTTTGCAAACAATGTAAGGCCCATAATAAAAACGTTCCCACGGGAGCATAATTTTTGTAAATCCGTCTCTATATACAGTGTTCTATATTTTGTTTCATAAATTTAAAACCTCAAAGTATGCAAATTGGACAAAAAATCGTCATTTTTTAGTTAAGGTTTACTATTTTTAGTATTTTAATACGAATATCTAGATCAAATACATAACGTGACTAATATTGTAAATACGTGGTCTTAAGGTACTTTAATGGTTTTTTTTTAAAGTAAAAATGAAAGTATCATCTCTTAAAGGATAAAAAAATCTAAATAAACATAAACACTATATAACCGCGCAAAAGGGTTGGTATTTTTACGTTACGCTCGCTGTTGCTTATTGCGCGATTTTGTTTTTTTTTTGCGTTTTGTAAATTTTGTAGTGAACGCATGAACACGGGGTTTACATAACAACAAAAATATATATCATAACAAAAAAATTCTTTTTGGAACTTGGAATAAACAAAAATAAGACCAAAATAATCAAAAAAAAACACAAAGTCATTACATTTACATAGCTTTCTTGTACAAAAAAATACATAAAAACAGCCTTTTTATTTAACCCAAATTTGCATTAAGTTTTTTTTATGCGAAAAAATTTTGTTTTTTTGTATTGTATACACATACAAAGTTTTTTTTTTAATTTTGTGTAGGTATTTTTTACGACTTGGCAAATTCTTTTATGTGGCGTTGTCCCTTAAGCTAAGATTTGAAAAGACTTTCTTTGACATTTTTTTCTATGGCAATTATTGATAAGACAGCAGCAACTCTAGCAGATCTAGCAAAGTAAATTGCGATAATGCCACATAATTAAACAAGTTTGTAAAAACCAGGTGCTTGGTTTTAGTCAGCATTCATCTAAAAAAAAGATAGATTGGTTGTTATCCACATGTTCTTTTATGTGAGACATCCCCTGTCTACATAGATTTTCACATCTAACTCTATTGTGAATTTATCGACGCTGTCTTTTTACCAGGCGCACTTTACTCTATATCTTGACAGTTACAAAAATTAACAAAAGTACCAATTTCTTTTTTGCTAAGCTGGTAAAATAAAGAATATGATTACAACTAATATAGCCTATGACGGGGTTCTGGTTAATGTATATTCATATGTATCTATTTAGCTGTTTAATTTATTTTGATAAGGTGGAATATAGGTCTTTTTAAATAGCTTCGATCTATGTACTTTGTTTTGCTTACAAATCAAGAGATGT
Source organism: Agrenia bidenticulata (assembly GCA_034694785.1). Classification (NCBI taxonomy): domain Eukaryota; kingdom Metazoa; phylum Arthropoda; class Collembola; order Entomobryomorpha; family Isotomidae; genus Agrenia; species Agrenia bidenticulata. The sequence goes on along the minus strand of JAQFYM010001170.1, from coordinate 23,985 downwards.
TTTTCCAAAGATAAAAACATAATTGTGTGATTGTGGAAACGATATAGTTCTTAAATACATAAAACCTGTGTGTTATTCATGTTCAATCTATCCAATTAGGTTGTTTTTTAGTATTTGTCAGTCTCGAACTTTAATTTTTTCTGTTGGATATAAAAGTGTGCAGTTATTCTATAATATAGTGGTCAAATTTTGCCACTTTTACTATATTTGCTTTTTCCGGTTTAAAAAATATGACAAAATAGAAAACTATCGTCTAACTTATAGAAGGCGCCAATAATAGAAATTTTGTACCTACTTATGTGTAAATTGTATGTTATCTTGTTAAAAGGCAACTATATAACTATCCTAAACAAAACTAACGTATCCTTGAAATATAACCTGCATGTTTTAAATATTTCTTGTATTTAATTCCTTGTCTATGCAAATATACAATCATTTTAGAATTTTAAAAATGTACAGTTATACCTAGCACAACGTCAATAACAAATGTCATTATTTACAGCATATGAGTGCACATCATACTCTTATATCATACCCTGATAACATTTTCATAATTGTGTCACTAAGCCATTGTGCTAACACATTAAGCGATGACTGTATGCATTTACACTAAGTTAGCTGATATTTCAGTTGACAGCAGATAGAATAATTATACTGTAATAAATGCATTTTTCTCCTGTCGACCCATCCCAAAACAGAAAAATAATTTTATAAAAATTCTGTGTTATGTGTTTGTTGTATTTCTATCTAATGTCTAGTATAAAGATCCATGACGTATGTTCGTGCCTACTGGCCTACATATTTTTAAAAGTCAAATGTTTTTCAAGTGATTTGCTTTAAACTGACAGCAAAAGCATAATTACTGAACAGCAAGTCATTCTAACCTGATTTGTATCTATTTTTCCTTACGCCAGATTTATCCCTTAATATAATTAAACTTCTGCAACATGTTTAAAGAGATACATAACCTTAGAAAACAATTGTTTTTTTAATACTGGTGCGCTTTTGTATATTTTTAGAAAAGAAAATTGTACAACGTTATTTTCGGATGGAAATGTCTAAGGAACTCATCTAAACTTAAAAGAAATTTCTTCTTATACAAATGTGCGCTTAAAAAAAGTTTTACAATAAGCAAGGTAAGTCGTATATTACAGTAGAAATATATAAAAGACACTAGCAATGAGTCTTCTTTCTACCTTTTATTTTTTATTCACAAAGTTTTATGGTATCTTTAGATGATCTAAGTAAGTTATGATCAAACCAAAAAGATATGTTGCTTCGTAAGATGACGCAAATAATTAGAAGATCTAAAATTATATGAATGCCAATTTTTTGTATGTTAAATACTTCTTTTTACCCATTACTTATGTCCTCTCTATTAAAGTTTTTTTGCAAAATTCATAAATGAACCAGCCCTGTCACAGCGGCTGAATGTCCCTATGTGACGACATAGAGTAAAGCCTGTTATCTTTTTGCTTTTTACAGTTCGGAGAACTTTTTATGTACGATTTTACATAAACATTATTGGAACCACCATGGAACTACGGACACAAAAAAGACCATTCGCTTGGACACGACATTAGAATGATAAATATAAACGACTAAAGGATGTGCATCCAGAGTCCTCTCGTTAACAATATGGCGACCTAAATACATAAACCGACAGACTGACCGCAAAATTACAATCGATATACACAAAGACTGCAATGCCTTGAAGACCACTACAAGAGACCAAATGAAACAACAAAAAATACATAGTTATCAGCCTATATATTTGATATACAAATAGTATGTTTGACGTACAATGATACACACAAGTATCAGACTAATGTGGATAATATAATAGTTTTACGATAAGAAACCAAGATGGCATGACATGGATCCATCGAGATTATGGTGACGAGATATAACTGGTATAAGAAAGACACACAAAAAAACTGATAAACTGAAAAAAAGGTACTAGATACTGACCTTACGTACATCAACAAGAGAAAATGATGACGATTTTATACAAAAAAAATATATTACACACAGTTGTATGACGAATATGATACACCCAGGGCTGCTATGCAGAGGGGGTCAGGTGGGTCTACCCCCCAGAAAACATAAAAAAGGGGTAAATATTGCCATTTAAGTATAATAAAGGCTCAAAAAATTTTTATGAACGCCTCCAGACAAAAAAATTAGAATATCAGCCCTGGATACACCCAACTTACAATATCTAGCACAAAGGTACTTATTAAAGAGCAAAAACCTTCACATGAAATCTTTCAAATAAAGCCTCACATTAAACTAGATAAAAAACGGTGCGAAAATGAGGTATTAAAACAGCATAAGAACTGATTACTCAATGATTCTAATAACCTTTATCAGTAGAATGCAAAAAGATAAAGAGGATACTTCGGAATCTGTAACGAAAATGTTTACGATGGAATAAAAGCAGGTATGGAGACAGGAGTGATTTTACAATTAACAAAAACAAATATGACAAACAAAATTATTTTTTTCTTCGGTACAACGGAAGAATAAACAAAAATTGAGAAAATCTTAAAACTAACCGATGATATCACAACACAGGATAGTACGCAGACACTGTAACACATTATGTCAGAAGGAATTTAAAAATAGAATAATCTGTGGTGGAAACAAATGAAACCACACTTAATACAAATTTATTAAAACGGGAGAACCTAACGCTAAGATTAAAACGACAAATCAAACTGTACCCAGCAAAATACAGCAAGACTTGTATTACATGCAGGGTTTTTGACAGAAGAGGTCATACAATTTTTAACTGTATTTACTATTACGCCAAAACAACTGGTGGACTCCGGCGAACTAACAATGATAACGGACACACTACGAGAAACACTAAGAACATAACAAACTTCTGATTGATTTAACAGAGTTGTAGTTTGTAAATCCCGGTGCATTTGCATGAATACAGACGAAAACAACAACACCAACTACAGATTTAACAAATAATGTGAAGCCTTTGCACCTTTTTATACTTTATGTAGACTTTTGCAAAAGACTGAATTGATGACTACAGAGATAAAAAAAACCGCCGACAAAAAGATAATATTAATACTGCGTCATGTAGCTTAACCGGAATACAGACGATAATTACTAACTCGAAAGCGGTAGCAGCAAAAAAGAGAAAAAAAATGGTTTTTTGTCGACACAGGAGCAAACCCAACTAAAACAAGAGATTTATTTATTGACCTTATGCTGCTCATTAATTTTCGTTACACAACTGAGTTAGTCGTGGCTAAAGTAGATTTACGTGTAGTTCATTTGGAACAACCGCGAACTACCTAATATGCAGCAAAGAAAGCATATACAAGTGAGACACTTTTTTCAGGACGCACGCAACGGTAAATTTAATGTTTGGAGTAAATTGGTTGGAAAAATTACGGGCTATAATTGACATGAGTAAAAAATGCTTATATATTGTAAATGAAGACATAGGTTAGAAAGATTTAATATTTGGTGTACAAAGGGAATGCAATAAAATATAATTAATAAAGTAGAAAAAGAGGATGAGTTATATAGGTGTTATGCAGCTAATGGATACACACTGAATTGTTGATAAGAAGCCTGATATACTAAGTGCATACGAGAAGATGATCCAGGGGAACAACATCAATCAGTTTTGTTAACGAGTAACAACTAGGGATGCTACAGTAGTAGACCCCACAATATATAAAGCATGTATAAAATAAAGGAGCTAATAGAAAGCAAATGCTTCAATATACCTACAAAGATTGATACGGGAATTTTCATATCTGACATAGAACTACTACATGACGTAAAAAGGTGTGATCCCCAAAAAGCTTAAACGATATAACCACCCGAATTTGTCAGTATCATGGAAAATATGTGTCGACCAAAGACAACAAGGATAAAGATAGATTGGCATTAAAAACCCTTGCAGTTAAACAATTTAAAAAAAAACCAATTGAATCTTCACCAAAAAAACCAAAAAAATCAAAAAAAAGAAGAAAAAAAAATATAAAAAACCATTTCACAATTCACTTAAAATTAAAGGAATTTAATAAAAAAACACATCAAGGAAACACAAGAAAATGGATAACAAAAAGATTCGCAACGTAAACAGGCATTTTTATAATTTTATAAAAGAAAAAAGAAGGATACACTTGCTTTTGTGTTGATTACATATACTGTAATAAAATTAAGGTACGTAAAAGTTGTATACTTCCATAGAGTAATAATCCATGGGAGAGTCTGACAGACTGTATATTATTGAGCGTGGAATCTTATAAAAGTGGATACTGGCAGATACTAGTAGCAAGAAGAACACAAAAACAGCGTTGCAAACGCACACGGGTCAAGATGATTTAGAATTGCTGGTATTCGGTATGTGTTTTGCCCCGGCACCTTTTGAAGGAAAATGTTTGACATACTATGAATGCACTACTTAAATACAGCCTCGAGTCTTAGACAATATATTATCTTATTTTAAAATTTATAAGCAACTTATCGAGCATGTTACTAAAATCCTTTTTGAGTTGAATGTAAGAGACGTAATAATAAATTCTGACAAATCAAGATATTTCAGCAGAGGCGTGCCATATTTAAAATATATCATAAATAAAAAGCGTACCAAAATTTTTAAGAGATGACACAAGCGATACATCGATTTCTAAAACGTAATACAGTATAGAAAGAATAGCACTTCGTAATGCTTTGTACGATTTTTAGGCTTTTTTTGCGTATGTGCAAAATTGCCTCCCTGTATCAAAGTTACCAAGAAAGGATGATATTTTTATGTGACTTGATTCTGCGCAAAAAGAAGCCGAAATATTACAGAACAAATTTTGTATTGGATTAATCTTAAGACTGTTGAACTTCAAGGAAGAATTTTACGTAAAAGTAGACGGATGGAAAAAAGTTTACGGAGCAGTGCTCAGTAAAACGAAAGGCGCCAACAAAAACCCATAATATTTGCAAATAGCAACAACAAAACACGCAAAAAAATTATTTTAACTTTGATACGAAGCTACTGCACCTTTTGTGCCGTTTTGATGTTTTAAAACTATATACTCAAAAAAATGCTAGCCTATATAACAGACAATTCAGCACTATTGTACATACATAATTATTGCCTCAAAATAAATAAATTAATGAAATATAGTTTCATCTTGGAAGAATACGACGTTTCGATTACACAATAAGAGCGGCAAAAGCAAAAAAACTAGCTGATGAAGTAGCAGAAACCAATTTTTTTTACCAAAAAAGACATAAGAAAAAAATCACTGAAAGACTAGCCTAATGAAAAGAAGACAAGTGTAGACTAATATATGGAATACACGTTTACCTTACACATGCACAATCAATAACGGTATACTTAGCGATATAAATTCGTATCTCTTAAGACTATAGGAATAGACGTTAAAAGTGTTGTAGATGGCTTTGTAGCATGTTTAAAAGTACAAGAAATAACAGAAGACTAAAAAGTTTTTTGGTAGATCTAGTAGGTGGAGCAATCGAAAAAGTATGTATACTTTAAAGAGATATTGAAACAGACAGAAAGAGTCGACAAACATATCAAAGTAACTTATGTCTACTTAACAAAATATGTGCAAATACCAGCAGTAAACGAAAAGTCAGCAGAAAGCATAGCATAATTTATTTACATGAATACTATCTGTATTCATGGTTGGTAAAACATTCTGTATTTATGGTTGGTGAGACATGCTGTTATCAAACAACGGTACCAAATTTAAAATGAGATTGTGAAGAAAATGAGTAAGTAAATGGAAATAAGCGAACAAAGCTGCTTACATAATACCCTAATACGAATGATAAGATGGAAGACCAAATAGCACATTAGCGAATATATTACAAAAAAAAAGAATATAAGGTTAAAAATATTGAGATATGTACAAAGCACTGACAAAATTCAATTATAAAAAAACTGATTGATACACTAAAATCTAGTTCATTCTTTAAATTTTCACACGATTATTAATACTTTCTAATACACCGAACAGCAAAAAGCAAAGAAATGAATTCCTGGATGATCGGATACAGCGAATACGTACATATAAAGTAGAGGTTATAAACATGACATGACAAAAACAGAATTCCTAAACTTCAACAATGAAGGAAATGAACAAGTATAATTAGCGAGAAATGGGCCGTGTCTTTTCCAGATTAACAAAAACGTATATACAGTCATAAACGTTAATATCATAAACACATATGACTTTTTCAGAAAAAGTTTTTTCTTGTTTAAGAAGCGCTGTTCTGTGTCTTTCTTGCAAAATTTTGCCAATGTTTATAAACTGTTTGGTTTTGTGTCGAATCTGCGCCATTTTCCAACTGTTTATAATTTGTTAATAATTTGTGTCTTTTAAAAAAAAACGGTTTTTAATTATTATAAGCTTTGCCAATAAGTCGCAAACTTTTTAAAAACATCATTGCATACACAGAATTTTTTTTTGAAAATGTTATTTTTTTTGACATAAAAAAAATTTACTATTTGCAGTAGTAGACATAAGATTAATTTAAAAAAAACATAACACATGTCAATGTACGGCAAAAATGATTTTTTTTTTCTTTATACATTAAGTGCATTTGCGACAATACTTTGCCAATCAATGTTAATTATGTTTTTTATTATTTTTATGACATTATAAAAACATAAGTAGCTATAAATCACATTTTTGTGTCATTTTTACAGTCTAAATTAATTATCATAGCGAAAATATTTGTTTTATCAAGCATAGTTTTAATTTTGTTACCCTTCTATTGATAAAAAAGAAAGAAATGCAATTAACGAAAATTTCTAATTGCTTGTAATTGCATAGTGTTTAAACATATACTTTTCAAATGTTTGTTTCTAACGATTGAACTTTGCTTGTTATAATTTCTTCCTACTTATTCTAATTTGTGCTTTGTCTCTTAGAAACACACAATAAACATAGGTAACGGTTTCTTTTTATGCCAGCCCACAAAGAAGGGTCTTATGTAAAAATGTATTATTGACGTCAAAATACAGCGCACAAAATCGATTTTATTTTTTGTGAAAAAGACAAATCTGTTTTAAAACACGAATTATTGTATATAAACGCGTTTTAAAAGCGTTGTTTCCCGCCGAAAACGACACAAAAAAAAATAAGATCACTTTTTTAAAAGAGTTTTTAAAAAACGGTTTTGATTATTAAAAATGACATAAAAAACATAAAGGGCACTGCACAGTGTATTACAGCGTAAGTAGACTACTTTTTGATCGTTATTACGACACAATGGTCTTTTATCCACAAACACATTGCGATCACATTAAAAAAACGTTCGCATTAAACACAAGTTTTTCTGAAAAACACACGCCTTAAGTTTTGTATAAAAAGATCTTACGTCGTAGTACGCTTAACTCATCAACATACTAGACTGTTTGCAGTAATTAAAATTGGTGGAGCAGGAAGTTATGTTATAAAAGAGTGGAAAGGCACTTAAAAAATAGTAAGCACGTTGAACACCTAAAAAGAGTATAAGAGAATACAGAAAAATACAACGGAAAATATAAAACATGATCCGTTTATCAAACATACAAAATAGAAAATTTATGACACACAATTATGACGAGGACGATAAATGTCGTTTTATAAGCCGCGAAGTGGGCTACATGGACAAGCTATCAATTGTGGCAACGGATTGTGACGGAAATTGCTAGAGTATATTTTCCCTCTCCTTTTTATGATCCCGGACCACTTTTTATTTAGTATTTATATAACTTTATTGGAACCCCCATGGAACTACAGACACGGAGAAAAGACCATCCGCTTAGACACGAAAAATGGATGTGTAAGAAATACGACCAAAAGAAACGCATTCCTAGTCCCTCGATATTTCGTCTGTGCTGGATAACTTGTAGGAAAAAATAAAAATAACACAAACAAAAATTAACACAAGAAAAAAGCAAAAAAAATGTCTAACATAAATACGTATGGTCACAGGACATTAACCCTTTAGAAAGCTAGCGGGAAATTTCTAATTATTTAAAGTTGAAAAAAAATTAAAGTTTTCAAAAAAAATAATTATTGAAAATTTTATAAATTTATTGTTAAAATCAACACTGCTCAAAATAGAAATTTTCTATGACACATATATGCGTTAAGCTCTTAATTTAGTTTGACACAAGATGTGTCATTGCCAAAAATAAATTGACACATATATGTATCAAAACTTTTTAAAGGGTTATAGTATAAAGTGGCTAGGGTTCGGGTAAAAGTCCAGGTGTGGTAAGCACTGTTTACTAGGCCTAAAGTGATACCAAACAATGTATAAAAACAAGTACCATGTCAATAATCATTTTGTTTACATAAATTAAATCTTAAAATTCTTTTTCAACTTTTTTTGTTTATAACTAAACAAAGTAGCCTAAAAATTGACCCTGAAGAGTTTTCCGGCTCATTTTTATGGGCACGCTGGCGAGTTTGGCCGCCACTTAATTCACATGCAGTTGTGTTCTTAAACTGTGGCCAGATCTTTGACAGTAATTAAAATTCCGTATTAACTGCAATAAATTCTAACAAAATGGGCAAAAGTACGATGTTTAATTCTGACATTTTTAGGATAGCAAAACTACAGGAAAAATAGAAAATTGGTAAATTCTTGTTTTATTGTCTGTAAGGGAAAAAATATAAATGTGATAAAATACGCAATAATTCTATTTTTGCAGCGCATGCAAATCATGGCAGAATAAATTTATTTTTTTTCGTAGTTGTTCAAAAAAAACTAAGGCCGTGTTCCTTTAGTCAAAACCCGATTCTACAAGAAATCGTTTCATTTAAATATTATTTTTTATACATAAGCTCAAAATCGGGCTTTTTTGAACTAAAAATGTCTAGACTCGTTTCTCTTTATAAGGCGTTGTTGCGGCCTCGAGACGCACAGTTTCTTCAAAAAATCGAATTCCCCAAGAATCGGGTTATGTATTTTTTTCAGTCACACCCTAAATGTCTAGATTTTTTTAAAAATTCTACTTTCGACTTTTTACATCTTAAATATTTTTAACTTTAGTTGCATGACGCGGTGGCATAGTTTTGTTGCTTTTACGTGCAGGATGCGCTGAACGGTGGTACAGACAGTGTTGCTTTATAAGGGAAAGGGGCTCAGCCCCCCTCCCCTAAAAGCAACAAAATTTTGTTTTTATCGAAATTATAAGTATAAATACATGTAAAAAATATATTTTTTTGTGCCCCACTTGTTTTTAAAAATTAAAAAGCAACACTAGGGCCATAATGTCAAAAACTTTTTTCTGTGCAGTTATGATTTTGCCAGGTTATCTAATATGCCGTTCGCAAGCCTGGGTTACAAAAATTGTGTTGAGATATGTGCTTTTCTAAGCTCATAAAAAAAGAAAAAATTATAAACTGCAGCCCATAAAAAAAATTTACGCTGTTTTATTTTATGCGTTTGTAAATTTATTCTCGTGTTTGTAGTAATATCGTAAAAACTTATCTTGCAACTATGTACATCTGGTCAAAAAGTTTTACTCTTAATATAAACCCATAATAATGCAACAAACTTTACTATATCACGAATTGCATTCATGACTTACATATCAAGTTTTAGACGATTTTTGCATGCCAGTTTGTTTTACATAGCTGTAAAAACTCTGCATGAACATCATAGTTTTAGTTAAAGTACAAAACTATGCATGTTTTAGTTTTCGGTTGTTGTTTTGTACATGACAATATACGTTTATTTTATGTGAAAACATAAAAAAATAATTATATAAGTTGTGACCGGGGTATCAAGTCTCAGTGCCCAAACTGTACACTATAGTTACAATTTGTAATTCTTACATTTTACCGTGTTTTTTGTGCGCAATAAAAAAAACCTCAAAAAAAAAAAAGTATTGTTTTTTTTTTTTTTGTTTTTGTTTTTGGTTATTGTTTTATGCAAAAACAAACTTCAATATGCCTGGTCAAAACCTTCTTTACAAGATGTTCGTTACCATTTTTTTTGTTCACATCAAGTTGTATTTCTTTTGTTTTTTTTATATCTTAAAGGGGTTTACAGTTGCATTATAGCGTTGTTATGACATTACCTAGGTGTATGTGCACTTTATGTAATCTTAAAATAACGTGAGTTTTTTTTTTTTTTTGGGATAAGGATTATGTCAAATTTTGTAAAGAAACAAGTGTATGAATATATAGAAATAAATTTAAATTAGAAATTTCATCTCCAAATAGTAACAACGATGGTAATAATCAATAGGTTGTTTATGTAGACTTTTTGCGCAAAACTATACAAAAACCTATAATAATTATATAAGTTACTTCCTAAAAAATACGCCTAAAAAATATACTATTGTTATCAGGGAGATCAAATAGGTTTTGTATTTTTACGGTATGAAATCATCTAGATTAAGATTTATCTTTACAGTACGACAAACCTTTTGTACCATTGCTAACAAATTGCAGTAAAAATTTGTGTAAGGAATGGCAGTTATATTTGGAAACGTTTTTTTTTTCTAAAAAATGTAAAACCGTTATGTGGTATTATAATGCAATAAACCGATAATAACTTTACCACTCTTAGTTGCAGCCAGTATCATTTTTTCTTTGATGTTGTAAAGCCTAAGTATATACCACACATATTTAGGATACGAACTGCACTATTTGTATATTAAGTAAATTAAAAAACTTAAAGCATTAATTTAAATAGGCAACAATATATTTTTTTGCTTTTCGGGCTATTTTTATATTTGTATTTTATGTTGGTGTATAGTTAATCATTTTTTTCTAGCTAGTTTCTAAATTTTCTCAATAATATTTTGCATATATTTGCTCTGTAATTGCCGTGTAACAAAACTATTACCCATTTGTAATAAATTTATTTATTACCTGAATCAGTGCGTCATAAATTTCATTTACTTTTTTATACAAAAAATGCGGCTTTCTTTTTTATTAATAATAAAATTCTGTATATCCCAAAAGAAATCTGATTTTGTCAGTAATTAAACTTTTTTAGGTTTTTCGTTTTGTGCTAAACTAATGGACCCCTGGGTATTGATTGGCCTGCCAATTTTTTGGGCAAAAATTTTAATCCCGTGATTTGAGATTTTAAAAAATATAATCCCGGGATCCGGTACTATATCGGGACTAAAACGGTATTAAAATATTGTATAAGAAATATATTTTTTTCTAAGGGTTAGTTTTAAAAATTGCGGTTATAAAGACAGAGTCAACCTCGAAAAATATCAGCCACAGTTTCAAATTAGCTTAGTTAATTTAAGACGCAAACAAAAAAAAAGCTTTTTATGTCAAATACTAGTAAAAAAGGTCTTGCAGAAATTTTGACGGCAAAAATTATCTGGCATCTGTTAGTATTTTTGCTATAAGTAAGATTAACCACCCTGTAAACATTTTTAAAGGTTTTCCTTATGCATTATATACAAATTGATGCTCAAAGTACTTTTTTAGTATTACGGCATCATTTTTTATTTTGTAAAAAAATACCGACAAATAAAAATTAATTTTTTACTACCGAAATATTTAAAATTTTAATCCCGGGATTTGAGACTAAAATTCGCTATTTTAGGGTCGAAAGTTTAGTCCCAAATCCGAGGAAATAGATAACCTAGTATTAATGCTGTATTTCCGGACCTTTTTTTTAGAATACGAAAGATTTAGGTACCATGTGAAATTATGTTTTGCAATTTTTCTTTTTTTATTTTACTAACTTGCAGTTATAGTGGAAAATATGTACAAAAAAGGTATAAATTTGTAACAGACTACCGTATTTACTGTTACCAATGTAATTGATACTTATGTGTAAGCTCAATTATCATTTTTTCATTTTATTACCCTATTTTCCATTTTATAAAAATATATTTCTTTTTTGTTTTTTCTTTTTCTTTTTTCTCCTTTTCATATGTTGCAGATCATTTACTCATGTACTTTTAGTGAGAGAAGACCACAAAAACCTATACTCAAACAAAAAAAAAACAAGAAACTAAATGGTAATTAATATTTATGCACCTGTAGTACCATATGTTACCAATTTTAGTAAATGATTGTTAAACACTGTTGAAAAACGCTAACACTAAAAGCGACTTTAAAACATATCTTAAAATTATATTATAGAAGTAAAATCCGTTTTGCAACAAATATGTATTTACTTCTTTTTGAGCTTTCTGACTATCCGGATCCTCCAGATTGAATTGCTATTCGCAAAATAATATTTTGAATTGTTTGTATAATTATTTTATTCTAACATTAAACCAATCCACTCTAAATAAATTTAATAAAAGAAGTATTGATATACGTATCCAATTTTTCTATCGATATGACCCTATAAACATTCTTCTTACAATTACTAATTGAATTTGTTATCTCTACAACGAAAAGTCGTATTTGAACAGTATAAACTGGCAAAATAAAGATATTTCGCTCTTGCGTGATGTTTTTAAAACCAAGTGAAGTTATATGAAATTCATGTATCTCTGAAATATATTTTCATTATGATAGTATTGTTCGTTTTTTTGCATGTAATTGTACTGTTTGTTATTGATGGTAAGTTCTCTTTTTTATATATATTTTTCTACTAATAATATGGAACTTTTGTATCAGTCATTGTATATATTGGTGAGATGACTCATACGCGTATCATACGTTATGATTTATATTCTGGGGGTTGCAGAAAAAAAATACTAAACTTTAGGAGAGCCTATTAAGTATAATCTTAGTAATATTAATTTTTATACTTGTAATGACTTAAACCAAATCTGATGATGCAAATTTCGATGGATTTTTTTTTGTGACATCGGGCCTATCATAAAACAACATTATGGGTTTTTTTTTATCGCAAATTGTAAAGTTCAAAAAATAATGAACTAGCATAATTTTTTTTAAAGCATCTCGCGGATTACATTTTATTTTCTAAAACATCTAGAAATGTTTTTTTTATTATTAATTCTTTAAGTCGTTTTGTATACCGGCGTCTTCTTTTTTATTTTTTACTAGCTTTATCAGGCATAATGTTGCTATAAACGAATCTTACGCGGACTTGTTTAGGCTCTTAATACTTGACATCTAAACTGTTGGTAATCGCTCGAGAAAAATTTGTTATGTTTTTATTGAAAAAAATCCTGAGTGCCGATTACCAGAAATTAAGTTACTGTAAAAAAACACGAACATAATTTACCTGGGTGCACATTCCCGTAAAAATAAATGTTTCAGTAAAGTCTGTAGACTTAAAAAACCCAATGAATAACAAGATGATAATAAAAAAGCTATTATAGTTAAGAACAAAAAAGCAAACTTTTACAGTCCCATATAAAAAAGTGAAAAAACAGAAAAATCGCTGTTGCTATTGTCAATACAAATACATAAAAAAATGTCGGTTAAAAGCATTAAATACTAATTTAAGTATAAATTTGCTAGATTCTGTCAAAAAGACGGTGAGTACACAGATTTACTTTCTCAATATGTATTTGCTGTTATATTTTTTTGAATTATATTTTTATTGGATTAAAAGACCGTGTTAATCGTTTTTCCTAGGTATTTTTTTTCTAGTAGTTAAATTCCCTACAATCAAATGCCCAGTAATAAAGAACACACGCTCTTTTATGTAACATTAACCTTTAACTTATTTACGGGTTATTTTACAAGTTATTTCCAAGACAATTTACATAGATTTTGATCAATTTTGCATAATTATAAACACCTTAAGCGGAATAGATTAAACCAAAATTTAACAAAATGCATGCGAAAAATTGAGGCGTTGTATAATTATTTTTACAGTGTGTTTCGCATGTAAATGCTTTTATTGTAGCATATGTAGCAGTAGAAAATTAAGAGTCGTTTTATTTACATTTTTTTTTATTTCTATCGATTTCTAAATTCATCCTTTAAGTCAGTCGAATCTGGGTAAATTTCACCCATTACGTGATGCAAAAATAACAGCTAGTGAATCTCCAAAACAACATACATCTCTCAGATTTAAAAAGGTAAATGTTTTATAATACGTCATATTATGAATTTTATGATTATTTTTATATCTTAATCTGTTTTTGTTTTTTTTTTTTTTTTAAATATTGCAATCTTAAAAATTTGTCTCATTTTCTGAGGTAATAAAACTTTGCATTTCTTTGTTTGCAATTATTGTCACACATCGTTGATCTGTTCTTTTTGCTTCCGATATGTTCTCAATTTTTTCACTTGTTGTATTTTTTAGATTTAGCAAAAAAATATGAAATGATTTGTTTAAAAAAAACGTAATGTCTCAATCATAATAAAGTAATTTTTTGCCCTACCGGAGGTGCGATCAATTTGGTCTTTACGCTTTTAATATAAACATTTATGCAGCCGTAATAAACATATAAGAATTGACATATAAATATCAAAATTGTATAAAATGTTGTTTTTTTGATATAAATCGCACTTTATAATCTATTAACGTCGAGGTAAAAAAATGGAGTATATCTGTCTAGATCTGTTGATATTTACAAGCATTTATTCTACAATATATTATAATTTTAACTCCAAACACGTGTACATATACTGTGCAGTCTATAGCACATTGTGGATTTTTAGACGTTAAAATATAAATATAGGTTTAATACATTTATCAACCCCTCTTGTAAATTTTATCCCCATTTTGTATTTTTTTACCCATTTTGTAATTTTCCACCCCAGTTTTGAAACAAAACACCTTTTTTATAAACTCGCGCCTACAACAAAAATAAAAGTAGCATTTTTCATCCGGGTATAGATTTTTTCAAATTTTTTTGTTTAACCCAATAATATATACAAAAAGTAGAAAAAAATTTTACACGTGAAAATATACAAACACAACTAAAAAAACAAAAAAAATGATAAAAGTGTGTAATAAACGCAAAAAGTATACAAAAAAATATATATAAAAAGTAGAAAATATTATAACATTAAAATTTTTCGATGTATCTAAGCTCAAAAAAATTATACAAAATCAAAAAGATGTTAAATGTTAAATAAAATTAATGAAGCGTACGAATATTAGTATTATATGCTTTGATAAATATAAAAGCGCAATAAACGATTTGTTTTTAGATAACTACCAAAAAGCTTGTGACAATAAAGGCAAATGCTTAAAACTTAGCTAATGTTGGCAAAAATTTATTTTTTAGACATTTATGGCGATTTATGATTTGCTGTAATTTAGTATTGAATCTGACTTTGACGCAAATAAGCACATTTATTGCCAGTATTTTTTGTTATGACATTTTTAGATTAAAGAGTTTTAACCAGTATAATTTTGTAATTACTTATTTTTTATTTACCGCTAAACAAGTATATAGAATAACTTTGCTACATTGAGATGAATCGTAACACATATTACTACAAATAAGAAAAAAAATACAAAAACAATAAAACTTTTATTATGTGTGTATTCGCCGCACGCAAACATGCTTTCTGAGAAGTGCAGAAGATGTGATAACGGCAGAACTTTGCATATTTGCTCATGAAAATGCAAACTCACACGCTATGGCTTCAATAACATAAATTAGCATTTATTAATTTTTGTAATTGCAAAAGCAGGTAAAACCTTCGAGATAATGACATGCTGTTTTTTTCATTGCAATATTAAAGCACTTAACAAAGTGTTGTTGCAAGTTATTGCGAGATTTTCGCTTTTCTTGCTCTGTGGAAATTTTGGGCTTTTGTCATTTATTCGTAAGAATATTTGTATCTTTTATGCTTATTGCTGCATATTTCTTGCATCGATTTATAGTATTTATTATTCTATTACATTAAGCCTACACTTCTGACAAATGCAGCTACGTCATAAAAACAAAAGCAACTGTGTCTTGAACAAAAAGTAGTATTTAAAGGCGCAAATCCGTATTTTTTGCATTTTATTTTATTTTTATTGGGCTAGCAAATTGGCAAAAAATATTATCGCCTTTTTTTGTATTTTTAGGCTTTATTATATAATTTTTGCATTTACTTTATTATTACACATTTTTTTCATTTTTTTGCATTTATTAGTTGTGTTTCCTTATTTTCACTTGATTAAATTTTTTCCCACTTTTTGTATATATTTTTGGGTAAAACAAACTATTTTAAAACAATCTATACCCGGGTAAAAAATGCCAATTTTAGTATGTTTGTAGGCGCGAGTTGCAAATTAGGTGTTCGAACGACAATTGGGTGAAAAATAACATAATGGGATGAAAAATTACAAAAGGGGGTAAAAAAATCAATTAGCCTAAAAATAAAAACAAACCTTTGTAAGAAATAAAAAAATCTTATTAAAGAGTAATAAATTACTATATATAACTGGTACGTACCTAGTGGAAGGGGTGCTAAAAGTTTGGTGCCTACCTGCATGTAAAAAAAATGCACCTACATATAAAAACGGCTTTTTCTTTGAATATTATTTTTTTATCCAAAAAAAATCTATAAAGTAAATTTAGCATAGCAAAAAATCAGAAAACAACGATATTAAATTTTTTACTTGTAGATCCTTTCATACACTATCTTTTTCTGCCAAAAACTCCCAGAACTATATTAAAAAAATCCTGTCCATGTACTTTCTTATTGTAATAAGTTGTAATTTACACCTACTAAAAGCATATTTACAAAAAAAAGTCATCATGCGGAAATAAAGCCTTTGTACGGTGGTCAGAGCTGTCTTTAACAAGTATTGGTACGCAATAGCACGCACTTATTTCCGTAATATTTGTAAATAAAAAATAGTTACATAGATTTATACGTATTTTATAGTGGATTTTTGTAGTGATACAGGTTTAAAATATTGATCCTCTAAAATAGTCTGTAAATCTGCGTTAAGTTAACTATTTTGTAATGAATTTATGCTCATTATTTTATATAAAATTAAAAACGGATTGTTAAACCACAAATATTTTTTTTGGCAATAATTACTTGTTTAAAATTAAAAGAATGTAAAAAACAGTTTTTTTTACAAAAATGCAATATTTTGGTTGACCCTGACATTTTATGCAATCAAAGTACACCTTTTTGGCAATTGCAATTAAAGCTTTTTATGCAAACAAGAAAAAAATAATTATTAGTTATTAAAAATATACGCATTGGGCTATATATAATTGTTTAATTTCTTCATGTGCATCCTTGCATTAAATGCATAAACAAAAAGCGGTTATAACAGTGCTGCTTTTCAGGTCGGCTTTTGATGATGCTGCGCCCTCTGGTAATTTTTTTAGGTTAGTATTTCGTTATTTTAAGTAAAAAATTACATTCAAAAAAAATAGTTTTTTTTGGCCCCCTCTGAAAAAAAAAATCGAAAAGCACTACTCGGTACAAATATAAAAGATCATTGGTATGTTCAGGGAATAAAAATTAAATACATAACTCTATATATTAGAACAAAAAACAAAAAACTCAAAACAAAGAACATATACAAAATACAATTAAATAAATGAAACCAAAGTAAATATATAAAGTGTTTTTATCAACTAAAAATTTAATTACGTATCTTCCCTAAAGCATTTGTTTTTTCACAAAATATATCTTTTTTTGTGGACAGAAACATAGAATACTTTGATTTTTAGTTGTTTGCTGTACATCTACTTAGAATATTTTCTTTATTTGCTCCAAAGAGTATTATGCCTTCATTTTTATTATTTAAAAGTCTTTGCTCGTTTTGTATTAAATGCAACCATGCATAGGAGTACAATAAATAAAAATTTTTAATAAATTTTGTTTTTTTTTTTTTCTTTTAAAAACACTTTTATTTTTTGTTTGCATGGAAAGTTCATAATGATTGCTAATCAGGTTCACTTTGGTTGCATTAAAATTATATTTAGGTTGCATAAAAGTGCATATTGGTTGCATTAAAAGTAGGTATTCGGAGGCGGATCTAGGAATTTGGGGCCCCTGGCGCAATCTTTTTTTCAACTTATCAAATGTGATTGAAAATATTTTTATTGCGTCTCGTAAAAAATACATATTTTTTTTTTTCATTTCCAGTTTTTTTTGCAACACTATGAATAGATTTATGACGTAAAACCTGTATTCTACTACAATAAAAAGGCTGCCAGTAGCTTTGACAAGCATTAAAAAATGTTTGTAAATAATTCCAATACTAAAAGCAGGTAAATTTTTTTTGCAGATAGTTAGTTTTTACGCGCAATTAGATGTGTTTTTTTTTGCAATTTATGATTAAAAAAATGATAATATTTTTACTTAAAGAGTATATTGCATGCCCAATGCACATACAAAATATTCGCGGTCGGTAACGTATATTATAAACCCGAAAACCCGACTTAATAAAGCTTTTTGTACGAATATTGCCACTGGTCGGGTTTTTGGGTATCGTGTATTTTTAATAGATAAATCTTGTTAAATGTTGCCATCGTATTGCTTTTCGTTTTTTTATAAGAAGTCGTTCTATAGTAAGGCCCATATCTACAATTTAAAGTTCAACGAAAGTTTCAGTTTAATAAAAAACGCAAAATACCGTATTTCGGTCATTTTCAAGGTAAAAACTACGTAAATATAATAGTAATACCAAAATTGTACGCATAAAAGATAGTAAGTGCGCAAACAAGACAAAAATTCTACTACAGATGTACACGCTGCAAGTATAACGAAAGAGAATCTGCAACAAAATCAACTATACCAAAAATATACTGCTGTATACAGTCTCCGTCGCCTTTTTTGTACAACAAAACGGTGTTAAAAGCGAACTATATTGCAAAACAAGGCAAACTGCCAAAAACTGTAAAAACTAGAAACCTTAAAAATTTAACAGACCCGAATTAAATAAAACCACCCGTGCAGATGTAATAAGCGGTTTTATACCTAAGTAAAGAATACACATAAATAAATTGGGACAGAAGCATCAATGTAACTGCAAAATTCGTAAAAAATAATATTTTTTATGTATGTACTGTATTTATCTAACAGAAATTGTATCTCAGTTATAGTTGTAAATTTGTTTCCGCAAATGCTTATTCATTGTTTCTCGTTTTTTAATTACTTAATGTGTTGATATGTGAATTTTTTTATTATACATAATAAAAAAATTTTCAGGCACAGCCATAGGTTAATTAATAGAGCCATATGACAAAAACACGTCAGAAAACAAAACATGTGTAAAAAAAGCTTTTATTCTTTAAAAACAAGAGTAGTATGTACTATCTACAACTTTAATAATATGTATAATTTTTGTTAATGAAATTATTTTAACTAACGTTTATTGTCTGCTGCGTGTATTAAAATGCATATTTTACGTGTTATCACCAAAAATTACTTGTAATCTGTATTTATTTTTGTCATTTTGGGGCCCCTAATTATGCAAAGGGTCTTGGGGTGCGCCCTGAGCGATCATGCATCAATCTTCCTCTCTATATACCTAGTATATCAAAATAACAATTTGATTGCCAAAACCCAGTTTTTGTATAGAAAAGTATTAAAAATCGTAATTTTAATATATCTGGCAAGCATCTGATGTGATAACTGAATTGTTTTTAATTTTACGTATATGTTAAATAAGTTTTTTTATGTCACAACAATGTGATACAAAATGTAAAATGTATCACACATATGTAACATATGCATTTTTTCATGTCACATATATGTGACATGGGATTTTTATTATGTCACATATATGAGACAAAACATATTACCGATTATTACTTCTTTATATGTTATCCTTAAGGTTATTTACCTTTGATACATTAATTTACAGGGATATAATATAATATTACAAAAACAAACAAAAAAAACTTTGCAGTGTCTAAAATCATTAGACTTGAACACCATATCAAAACAAACGACGGGCAAAAATTTGAACATTCATTATATAAATATATAGCGGTTAAAGCCAAAAAACCCCACTATTGATAACATTCGGCATGTAAAAAAATGTTACTTTAGAGGAACACAATCAAGGTATTTTGGTGGAAACTAGACAGATATATAAAAACAGCAAATTTATTACCGGTGTTTCGTAAATTTTTGTATTCGTAAAATTTTCGTTCTATTGTAAATTTTTCGACCAAAAAAAAGCGATTCTAATCTAAATATAAAAAATGAAAAATTTACGTAAATAAAAATACAAGAAATATTTAATTACACATTTTTTCTATCATCCACCAATGCAATAAAAAAACCTTAAAACTAAAAAAGACCGACAAAATCTAAATAGAAGGCAAAAAAATGCTTCCAAAAGAAAACAAACTAAAATTATGTTACAAAATAGAAAACGCACAAAAAAAGGTATTTTGTATAGAAAAAAGGCAATTAAAAACAAGAGGCCATGATAAAGCTCAGTATTACATGTTAAAAATATTGTCTTTTTGTATATGTGCAGTTTCTCTAATTATAGAACCCCAAAATTATACAGCGAACGAAAATTTTACTAGCTTATTTTTGTTTCAGTAAAATTAATTTTAACAAAATTACAAAAAAAAAATAGATTAAAAAATCGATTTCTGTATATTTCAAGGTACAGAACATGTGACGTTAAATTGACTAAATTAGTAACATGGGTTCCGCACCGGGCAACAAGGACACTTGCCTTTCCCTAGTAAAATAAACAACTGCGCCAGATTTACGGGGTAATAAAATTGGGTCAATCCTAACGGTATTTATAAACTTTGTCCAACAATAAAAATTCTAAGCTCCGAGTAAATATTGTAAGGTGTAAAATGGTATTTTTTTTTTAAAAAGTTCAGTTTTTAATTTTTGCCGTTTCGAGAAAAACCCTACTGACATCCATGATTAGGATCAATGTTATTTTTACTTTATGCGATTGTTGCCAAAATGTTTTTTTGTATGTTTTAGTACAAATTAACGTACAAAAATATATTTTTTCGGTTATTGAACACATCCCAGTTACATTAGGAGAAAGCACTAATACAAACTACACTTTTTCTATTAAAGTAAAACTTTACCTCGAGGTAAATGCAGTAGTCGAAATGTGGGGTAAAGTGGGGATTAGCTCTTTTGAAAAAAATTGCCTTAAACTTTAACTGGATTTTTTTTCTGTAAATCCCAAGAGTCATAGTCCCGCTGGATAAAATCAAAATTTTTGGGCCCCCTTCTAAAAAAAAATATAGATCCGACCATTGGGTATAATCATGAATCGTGTAAATAAAAATGTGTCAAATACGAAAATAAAATATAATACTTATGTTTACGATTACAGAGCACTTGTTTATTTTTTTTTATATATAACAGGTAGCTAAGTGCAAGGTCTGTCATATCTTGGTAACTAGAGAATATATATCTAAAATCAAAAAAGATGTTTTTGCAAAAATAATTGGGCTGGGTTATAGAAAAAACTTATTTGGCAACGATATCTGAAAACACATGTAATTAAATGGAAAGTTTATAGATCAAAGATATAATAAATCGTTTTTTTGCTTTCTTGACATGTTCAATGCCTTTAACTATGGGCTGGGTAACAATGCTTCTTATTGATAACTATTAATAATTCCTTATTGATATCATTATCAATACTATTCTATCAGAAAAAATGAAAATAGAAAAACAAACAAGATAATTTATGGGACCAAAGGTAAAAAAAGAGACAAAGCTAGTGCGTAAAGAAAAAAATTTAATACGAACTATAGATAAAGGCTTAAATAATAACAAATTTGTCTATATATATTAAAACGAATTTTTTTGAAAGCGCAAATGATAAGCCTTGAAAAATAAAAAAATAGTAAGTAAAGGCATCTTCTTTGATTGATTTTTGTTTTAATCTATTATTCGAGTAGATTATAGTATATCCTAATTAAAATTGTTTGCCAAATCTGGATTATTTAATCCAACATTTTTCGCTTAAAACAAGTTCCGGATAATACAAGTTTTTATCATTATGTATCCTTTTTTATTTATTATTATGTAGTATGTTTTATACATATTTGCGTTGGATTTATTTGACACAAGCATACTTTTTGAACAGATATTCTGTCATATAATATATAGCCCAGAAACACCCAAAGACAGAGTTATATAAAATTCAAGTACATCAATATCGTATTTTTTATATTTTTTTGTTTCTTTAATTTAGTTTATTGTTTTTACTTTTTACATATATTCATACAAGTATTCGGCTTATTGACACCGTATTAATAATTATTACAAAGGCGTAACCCTATTGGGCTCAGCCCTAATTCGAATATAAGATAATCTTAAATTTAAAAACTATACTTTTGTCAAATTTGTCAAAATTAATTTATTAAAAAAACAAAAATTTTACAGTAAATTTTTGTTCGCTGATAATTTTTAAAATAAAAAAGGCGCATATTAGTAAACCCAAACTAAATATAAATTTTTACTGCAAAAACTATGCATTTATACGGCTGTTCGTTTTATTGCATTTTTTTTTAACAAAATAACTTTTTAATTTTTTTTTGCTCTAAAAAAATATATTACACAGAAAAAATTGTTGCTTACATAGTCTTAGTTTCTGTTCTATCTTAATTTTTTTTTCTGCATTTTTTTAGTTTTCTTTTGTGGTATTTAGAAATTTTCATGGTCGTTTGTTGAATTGTTGTGTGCAAAATATAAATAAGTATAAAAGTTTAGTTGTATTTTTAAAAGCATTCCCCAATTTTTTTTGCTGTTTCTGATGTCGATTGTTAAATTGGCTTTTCGAATATTTTACAGTAAACGAAAATTTTACAGAAAACGAAAATTTTACAAGCACGAAAATTTTACAAAACACCACGTTTTGCACGCAATATGCCCACTTGATTTTCTACTGATTATGTAATATGCCGCACTCGTTTTTTCAATATGCCGCATATTAAAAAATAACTATGCCGCTCTTGTTTATCTAACCGCCGCATATTTTTTTTTCAAAATGCCGCGGGTATAAAAAAAATACATTGTGAAATTATATAAATATTTGTTGAAATTGTAAAAAAAAAAATTATAACGTAAAAAATCTATTATAATTAATTTTTTTTTTTTTTTTTACCCGTGGCATTTGTAAAAATAATATGCGCTTTTGAAAAACGTGTGCGGCAAAGTTATTTTTTAGTATGCGGCATTTTGGTAAAGCAATGGCAGCATATTGACAATCGATCGCGACATATATGACAGTCAATTGCTTTGTATACAAAAACAAATGCACCTTGTTGATTGGTAACTGCGGCTAAGTGATGTTTCAATCGTGGTTTGTTGACGTTATAATTGCACTGTATTAAGTGCAAAACCCAGTATAGTCAAAATATTCTATAAGATAATCACACCGCACATTAAAAGAAAATATCAGGGATTTAAAAACGCTTACAAAAATAAATGGTTGCAGATAGGACCACAGAATGTAATGCTATATCGATTATATTAATTTTTTCTTTGGTAAAGTAAAATGAGGATTTTTGCTAGTAAGTTGATAACCTTTTTGCCCGTAATTGTGTATCTTAAGCAGGTAACATGCCCTGCACCTGACACTAACGTTTTAGCTGAAATAACAATAAAAATCAATTATATCTTATTAGTCCTTAAAAATGAATTCTACCTGTAAGTGGTATGCATAAATTGCACATTACAATAATAAATGTACTGACATTTATGTTTTATTACACCTATAGGAAGTTATCCAAGTTTTAGGAAAAAAATGCAAAAAAAAAATCTTTTTGGCAATAATAATCGGATAGTCAAAGTAAAAATGAAAATTATAAATTTATATGCTAAATGTCTTGCTGTAAAGAGCAACTGTAAAAATATATTGTTCAATGATATTGCCTGTAATTTTTGTATTATAATATTAAGGCTTTTTACAATATATTGTTGCTTTTTAGTTATATTTAACTTTTGTATATCGGGTCTATTTACGTGCATAAAATAGCATAAACTGTATTTGTGCATAACTTTTGCAAAAGAGCATTTTTTATATATAAAATGACAGTTTGAACAAAAAAATTTATATGCGTTAATATTTGATATTCACGACATTTTCTTTGCAGTTATAATATATTGTACGCGTAAAATTCTTTGTTAAAATTAAACGTTGATATAGCAGCAA
>JAQFYM010001169.1:0-38300 GCA_034694785.1 Agrenia bidenticulata | reverse complement strand
ATGTTTGATGGTTTAGAAGCAGTACAAAATAGCACAATTGTACGATGATAGTCGCAAATTCTTTATTATGATTACATACAAAAGGAGTTCTGTGTCATCCACTACAAATTTTGACGTTCTCGTTGTTTTTTATATGCAGGAAAATAGTATGAATGAATCTGATAAAAAATTTATCAACGCAAGCAAAATAAAAAGAAGGTTATAAGTGAATTAGTATAAATTTAATGGCATAGATCTATACGTATCTGGTCAATAAAATAAGTCAAAAAATAATACCAAATATTGACCCCTACAGCGTAGGATCAGAATAAATTCCCAAACCTAATAGAAAACTATAGAATGCTCATACGGAAAGAATGAAGCAGCATAACTTCTGTAAAATAGAACTGTTCAGAGATCCTATTTGTATATATTGACGAAAAATGTTCTATAAAAACTGAAAAAAGAAACAGGGTTGCCTTAATGAAAAAGATTAACGATCAATACTTAACCACTGTTAAAATGACGCGAAAATTTTGATAATATATATTAGCTTGGAAAAAATAATTTTTTTTTATAGTTTATGTATCAATTTACGAAAGGGTAAAAAAAAAATATTAATCATTTTAAAAATAATTTGAACACCCCTGCTAAAATGCCAGCCCTATACAGTTACATCATTTTTTTCAGCGTTGCTATGTGCCAAACCCCAATTACCATCCACTATATTATCTTCATCATTACAAAACAATTGATTTAATGTCGCAAATACTGCTCAACACAACTGTTTCAACACAATATTAGGTATCACGCACTATTCTCTGACTTCGTACGCCCCTTTTACCAGAAATCCTATACCTTTGAGATCCTAATCTTTTTATCATAGTTTTTCATCAATTCTATGTATAATCTGTGACATCATAATCAACTTTTGATGACAACCCAGCTTCTTTGTCCACTTCCAGTCAATCTGCATTATTTACTATAGAACCTTTTCTAAGCAGTGCCTGTTTGTGCCGACGGAGATGATATTGCTTTGTTTGATTGATTTTATACTTGCATTTCGTGATAAAAAAACGAAAAAATAATTTTAAGGACGAACTAATATGGGTCGGAATATTTGTTACGAGAAACACAGCCAGAAATCAAAAATAAACTAAAAATTTTTTTTGTGTTATACCTTTTTAGAAAGATCCGGGCCCCCAAACATATTTTTTATGCATACAAGGCCTTTGCTTTAAAATTTTTTTACATGCGAATAGATAAATATAGTGCTTTGGCGAAATTTAAAATTTAGCTTCCGCAAATAAGCCAAAAATGAAACTCTCTTTTTTTATATGTCTTCAGAGCAACTGTATCCTTTTAAACCCATATCTTCGTTTTTTGATTTTGTTTTTCTTTAGCATAGCTTGTTTTAACAAAAAAAATGCGTTCTTCTAAAAGTATCGCTCTAAACAAACAGCCAAATATTCTTCGTGTACTAGGTTGCTTTTTTTGACCAACCAAGACTCGTAAAAAGGTTAGAACAATATTTGCTATTTTAAGTTTTAGTTACGTTGTATGTACAAAGCGTTGAATAGATGTTAAGAAAAACCGTATTTTTATTATGAAATGTCTTAATGTCATCCGCAAAGTACAGCTTACTTCTCAAAATTGCTTCTTATGGTTTTACAATACATTTCTTGTGTCACCTGCATATGAAAAATACTATTCGGCGTTCGAATAAAATAGTTTCTATTTTTAAAACAAAACTTGCATAAAAAAATACTAAAAATTTTATCAAAACACACATATGACTTGTTAATTTCTGTGATTCGTGTTTTATTAACAAAAACTATGTTGCTCAACTACTAGTTTTTAAAAACCGATATTAAAACGGGTTTTGTTCAAAGGTTAGAAGAGAAAATTTATTCACTGTGTTCATATTTTTTTTTGCAACCAAAAACTCTATCTGCAACAATTAACACAAAACTAGAATATCTATATGAGAAAAAACTTGTGTTGAAATTATAATCTTCGTGCAGATAAAATCGCTGGTACAATTTTTGAAATACAAAGAGAAGAACAAATATATAAGCCGGTAAATAAATAACATAAATCACTATATTATATTTTAAACATACAAATTTGTTTTTTGTCAAAAAAACAGTACATTTCCAACCAAAATAACATTTTAACTTGAGTTAATCCCGTGATAGAGGTTCCTTTTATTTTCAGGCACGGTTTACGTTTTTTCCTTTTATATTTTGTTAAAAAAAAACTTTAGCTCGTAATAATATTTGATACCCATTTATCAATACAATCTTTGAATATATACTAGTCGTAAAAAATGATTTTGAGGTAACCCCCTCAATGGTAAACAAGCTTTAGTATACTTTTAAGCAAAGCCGACATAGATTACCTGATAAAAATAGCGTAAGAAGCAATAGTTTGTATGAAATCATAAATACTACTTTTAACAAGCTCGATATGTTTTTTCTGAATTAAAAAAGCCGTGGCAAAATTATGCGTACACTTATACAAGAACATTCCATAAAAATTGAACCTAATTATTACATAGTAAAAGTATTATCAGCCTTTATTACAAAAACAAAGTTGATTAATATTCCCACACTACAAGAATTTACCGGTATTTTAAATACAAGTAAAAGACATTTTACTTGTATTTTATGCAAGTCCTCGTCAATGTTATTTTTGGAAAAAAACACTACACATCTAAAAGATAGATTATAGTAGAAAAACTTTTTTTTATAAACTTTTATATGTTTTTGGCATAATTAATATGTTATTTTATATTTTGTTTTGTTTTTTTTATAAGTTTGTGTTCAAAAATTTACATAATACTAATGTTAAGCAGTGCTGTTGTTTTGTTGTAACATGACAAAGAGAACAAGCATCTAATTTGCAAATAAGCTAACATGTCGTAAATCAACATCAAAAGCTTGTGTATATTATCAAAATTTCCTTTTTTGTATTTTTTAAATGCTGGATCAGAATTATACATCAAAAAAGGATTAGGTAGTAATTCTATGCAGTTAAAGTTAAAAAAAAAGAATCATAATTTTTTATAAAACTATATCACACAAATAAACTGCACTTAAAAGATCAACTAGTTCACCTGTTTTTATTTGGTGTTACAGAACAAAATATGCTTAATTATTTATTTTTTCTAAGATTATCTCTAGATTTTTTTTTTAAATTAATAACTATTATACAAAAACCGTTTTAAATTTATGTTTTATATGCAAAGATGTTGACAAATACTTGATAATTTGCTTTTGTCATACACAAAATATTTTTACATTCAAGCTTTTGTTTTCAAAATTTTCTTCTTGCTGCGGTTGCTTTTGTTTTACTTAAAAGAAAAAAATTTGCTGCTATTATATTAAATTATTGATGTGTTTCCTTTTTTTTTCTATAGTAATTGTATTTACAACAATTAAAAAAAAGGCCCGAGGCATTCCCCCCTGTCTTTCCTACGCCTCTGGTCTCACGTGAGTAAATACGAAAAAAAAACTAGCTAATGCATGTTGTCAAAAAGATGGTGCAACGAAATGCACTTTGTTTTAGTTTTGGGTAATTTCTGTAAATAATATGTAAAACCGTTGCTATTATATGTGGTTTTGTAAAGTAAAACAAAAAAATAACCGTGTAAAAAGTTCTAGACCGCTTTAGTGTCAATCTCTACATAAGATGTAGTGGAGCTTGAAAAAAGAGATCAGTTACAAACACAAAAGGTTTTGTATGGATAAAGATTCATATAACAAAATTATACGCTTTTAATTTTAATGTAAGAAATGGATACATAAACTTTTTCAAATGTTCCTAGAGATCAAAAATTCTACATGGTACATATAATAGTAAGTTTTTTCTATCGACAATACATGTGCTCTATAATTTAGCTTTTAGATTGGATTATTAGCACAAACTAAATACATCACGATCATATTAGTCCCACGAATGCTTGTTGACTAAGGACAACGTTTTTTATAATTTAAAGGAAATTAAAACCAAAATACGCATATATATTAATGAGACAAAAATTTACAAAATAGATGAGGATTTTGGAATGTATAAAGGTGATTTCCTTATTTTTAGATTTGTACATGCTTCTGTCAAAAAGCTGTATGATTAAAACACTTTTGCAAAAGGGGAGTGGGCTTTTCTAGGTTTAGTCCTAGTATATCTGTGTCTTTGTAAACTTTTGGAAACACTTTTTTACACACAGGCACCGTTTAAAGTAATTTTTCGGGGTATGGTTTAACAACGAGAAAAATAAAAACTTAATGTTAATACATGGCGTTATAACACATACATCAAAGCAAATACTGTATACGGGTTGTCAATTTTGCAATTTTTTTAAACTCATATTAATTAAATTATCGCCAAAATAAATGTTTTTGCATTTTAATATTATTACTGTCTTTCATTTTTTTAAGACACGACAAAAAATCAAAAATCAAAAATCAAATACCTGACAATAAAAGACAAAAAAATGAATGCGAAAAGTAAAAACAAACCGAACATACAAAGACCCAAAAATAAAAACAAAAAAACAGATTATTATAAAAAATTTGGCTAATGTGTTTTTAAATGTTGATTCTACTTTTTAAATTTTTTAAATTATGCATTGATTGATTCAGTATAAGTTAGGTGAGTGTTTTTTGTGCCGCATGTCTTTTTAAAAAAAACCCGGTTAGATAAAACTAGTTTTTTTGCATAAAGTGGCCTTGGTTACTAAAAAACGCAAACGTTCGACAACACGGGTACTTTCAATATATTGCCAACAATCTGTTATTGTTTAATATCCTTTTCTTAACAATTTTTGTATACCTTGCTACAAAAATACATGTGTTCAGTAAACTTTAGCCTTAAAAACAGATTTTGGGCATAACAATATGCACAAAAATACACAAAAAAACATTGTCTATGCACATTTTATAGCAATCTCGACATTTTGGTATGTGTTTTATGTAAGAAAAAAAGGCGTAACCCTTAGCAAACATTTTTTTCAGCAATTTATTTATAGGTTCTAGAATTTCGGCATATTTTTTGTTTTTTTTTGCTGTTAAATCTTGCTAACTGCTTCTTATTTTCGACAAGTATTTATATCCTTGTGACTGCTACTTCATTTTTGATTTGAAAAACTATAGATGTACTGCAAACGCTTTGAAGATTAGCAAATTTATTTGACAAAAACCTTTGCTTGTCATAAAAAGTAAAACAAAAACAAAAATTTCTTAAGGTACTAAAAGCTTACGTACAAAATATATAACTTATTCTTTGTTCACTAATTATTAGCAAAATTTTATAGTTTACTCCAAAATAAGCTTTTTGTACTTTAGGCTTTATTCCGCTTAGAGAAGACCTAGTCAAAAAAGTTAATTTATGCATATAACATTATATATTTATATTTGCCGTAGGCAATAACAAATAAACACACCTGTAAACCGACTATTAACTGAGTAGATTTTGATTTTGCAACAAAAAATACATAATTTGTATGATTAATATACAAATTCGGTATTAAACGCATATAAATTTATGCATTATATAGTTAAAACTATATATCTATATAGTTAGGCTAAATTTTATTTGTAATGATGAGCACTTAATTAAAGGGTTTTACGAAGTACATTTATTTTTGCATTACTAATGCCTAATATGTAACTAAAAAACAATATATTAACAAAAAAACGTAATAAAGCAACAAGCGTTTTTTAAGTTTTTTTTTAATACTTTTAGGCATTTTAAGTAAGTTGCAGTATTATGTATCGGTATCCACTAAGAAAAAACGTGACTAGCTTTTGTTTTTGCACAATACTCGTACGTAGTATAAACCAGTGGTTCTATTCAAGACGGTGGTATGTGACGGTGGAGCGTTGCATACGAAAACTGGGGGCAAAGGCACCAGGGATCCCGAATAAGGGGCCCCCAAAAAACCATGGAAATGGAAAAAATTCTTGTAAAAAAAAAAAAATATAGTGACTTATGTATAGGCCGAACCAAAAATGCAAAAATAAAATGCAACGTATGCGGTTAAAACGAAAAATATGCAAAATATGCAATTTAAAAATATAAACGTTATTTTTTTTGAGTCGGTTTTTTTGTATAATTATAGATGTTTATGTATTTTAGGCGACCGTATTGGCTTAAAATATCGCATTCATTGTCTTTTTTTCAACAAACCCATACACTAAAAGTGCATATTTAAATTGCATTGATGCGACAAAATATGTATTTGAGACACAAAATATGCATTTATAATAAAAAATGGATTGTGTTTGCCTTACTTATGTATATGCAAGTACAAAAAAAGAATTTTTTTAGCATAAAATAAAATATATAGCGAGCATAGAATTCTAATTAAATGTATTTTGGCAATTTTTCATGCAAAATAATGCAAAATCTTCTATAATTATTTGCTAATTTTTGCTATAAACGTATTGAGCTGTTTTTCTTAGTAAAAAACACTAGGTTTTAGTATTTAAATGCTTTTTGATAGCATAAAAGTGTTGCATATATTTTTTTTATCCTATATTTTTATACTATTTGTTTTTTAATCATCCGAATTATATAAAATGACTTAGAACTAAAGATGAATGTATACCATCTATCAAAACATCTCGTAAAGTAACTTGCCTTTGCGTGATACACAAAAAGAAGGTAATATGCCTTTTTTGTATTCATGTCAGGTATTAATATTTTAAAAATTGTTGTATTAGAGCAAAGCAGAAAGCACTAGACTATCTCTAATAATAGTTTACCTTTTTACAGCTAGAAAATAAATAAATAAAATATAAACTGCGTATTTTTTGTTAATTTTTGTTTGATATAGTTTTACATTAATGATAAAAAATATTTGTTTATATAGCTGAATTTACTTTAAAGGCAGCGTTTATTATGTACACCCAAAATTACGTTTTTATTGTATGTACAATTGATTTTGCTATTTTTGTTGATGTTTGTTTGTATGGCTACACTTAACCCTTTCACATTTTTTGTTTCTTCAACTAACAGAACAAAAAAAAAGGAATTTTAAATAACGTTTCTTTAAAGAATAAACAAAAATTAGGCGGGGGGTTCAAAATATTGGCTCTTTAAAGCAACAAACAAAAAAATGGGGACAAAAAATATTGGTTCTTTAAAGAACCAACAAAAAAAGCCATATAAAAAAGTATGGTGTTTTAAAGACGTAACAAAAAAACGTCGGGTCAAAAAATTATGGTTCTTTTAAGAACCAACAAAATTCTAATAACATAATGAATCTTCAAAGAAACCAGTCAAAGGAAAACTAAAAAATGACAGTTTAACGATTAAACTTATAGTGTGGGCAAAAGAATGGGGTCGTTTAGGGAACCTCCATACAAACTATAAAAGAACGAATTCTGTAAAAACCAACATGCAAACAAAAAAGAACAGTAGCATATTGCGTTCCGAGACAGTAAAAAACACATTTTAAATTTTTGGTACTTTAGTAACCAATAACATTGCAATAAATTAGATCGGCATATATACCAACAAAATAGATGTAGCACAATGCACTTGTTGTTTTGTAATACCACTTTCTTATCCCCATGATGAATTACAGAAAAGTTTATTAACAAAAAATACAAATTTTTCAAATTTTAAAGTCTTTTTTTTTTCATTTGGTTTTCTTTTGCACGCAGTTTTACTAATATGACCTGTAAAAAAATGATCAACAACGATTTGTACGCCGTTTTGTCGTGATTATATTTTTGCAAACAAATATGTAATTGAAACTTGAATACGTGTATATAAGACATATATATATATTTCTATTTTTGTGTAATAAGAAAGGAAAGATTACTATCTAAACGGGGAAACGTATTATTTATATGGCTAATGACAAAAAAAACACGCATTCTGTGTTTTTTTTTTTACAATGTTTGCTGTTGCACGTCCACTTATGAGAAATATTTATAATAGACGATGGGTATTGTAATGAATGCAAGGTGTATTCTTATACATCCATAGTCACCCTATAATGACACTGGCATCGCGTTGGTCGTATATGTAATACCATTTCCTTTCCTTGAAGTTTAGACTCTCAAATAAAAGATTTTTATTTGGAATTATGGATCACAAAATATTTAGAAAACCCGATATTATTTTCTTTTTTAATATAAGTACCCTTTTACAAACGGTAAATTGGGAAAGGTGTCGGAACGGTTTAAAAAGATTTTTTTAATTTTTAGCAGAAATTGCTTTTAGAGTTTTTTTGCTGACTTTATTATGAAATTGCATATATACTGGTAGATAGGTTTGTTGAAAATATTGTTAATGCCGCCTTACAGTATTCATTATTTAATGCACATAAATAAAGTTTTTTTAGTATATAATGTTAGAATATTTTTTTGGCAACGTATATAAATCCAAAATGTAATTTTTTGTTGTCATTTTTATGCATAATTCTTACATTTAATTTTTTGGGAAAATACTTGTTAGCTTTAATTTTTTTTCTGTGTTTTGCCGATTTTTTTACGCATTCTACTTTTACTTTTATGAAAAATATTGTTTTTTTATTTAAAAATCAGTTATAATATACTCCTAAAAAAATAATTTTTTTTGTCATTTAAATTTAGCCAATACGACAAAACATAAACGCGCAGTATATTAAAATCAAAAACAGGATTTTATAACTGCCTATCACAAGAATATTTTAAAAATATAAAAAGAGAGGCCCCCAAAAAAAAGTGCCCCCGTGCCTCTAATGTGTAAATCCGCCCCCTGATGGGACGAATGAAAACGGGGAAGGGGGAAGGGTCGGACACCCCTTGACCAATTTTTTGAATGTTGTATTTTAACACACTATTTTACAAGAAGAAATAAAAATATATGTATTAAATTACAAAAAAATGTTTTAAATTATCTTTGCGTTACTAAAAAAACTACAAAAAAATCAAAAAAACTAGGCATTTTACAGCTTGGTTTTGTGCTCTCGTAACATTTATGATCCTTAACTACCGAAGCCTAGAAAGAAATAGCTAAAATGTCGCAATACAGTAAAAAGTCGTAAAAAAAACTATTCATTTGTAAAAAGGGTATAAATTTATATAAGCCAGTTACATTTCTGGCAAAAAAAGACGAGCTTATTAAACAAGGAAAGCGTACAAGTTATAGTTTTAAGAAATACGACCATAAATATCGTTATCTAATGTATGTAGGATTTTAAGATGCGAGTATCTATTTTATAAATTAAAAAAAAACAATTATAAATTTACATACTAAGTGTATATACGTGTAGTTAGTTCACCTGTAGACTAGATTCTACATATTGCAACAAGTTTAAGTTATAAGAAGTCTTTTCTTATAAACAAAAACCTTCGTGAATACAGTATATAAAATTTTAAGATTTGATTGCATGATTTATGACGGTATTTGTGATTTATTTAGGATTTATACACTAGTTTTTGTTTGTAAAATTTGCATAATAAGAGTTTTTTTATTTGGCTTTTTGTAGTCTACAAAAACACTGACTTTTACATGTTGCGTTTTTTGCTTCAACTTACTATATATATAATGAGGATTCGAGTAAATTTTCATAATATAAAAACAAAAAAAAAAGATAGTAAAATACGTTTTTACGATTTCGTAGGAAAGACTAATATTTTTTGCGGCAAAAACTTTTTACAAAAGAAATAGGTAAAGTGTCAATATTTTGGTTTTTAATAAAATTCTATTTTGTTAAAAGGTTTTACAAATAAAGCAAACTTCTTGTTTTTATTGCAAATGCATATATAGGACAGACAAATGGCCATGTATATATTAAAAATTTCATGTATGTGTATATATCAAGATTTTTTTTTATTCGGTTTTGTATTGAATTATTCGCGCTTTAATTTATTTCTTTCTTTGATCAATTATAAGCAAATTAACAAGTTTTCTTTTCAACTGGAGTTATAAATATTTTTAAAACAAAATAATAGGAAAAAATGACTTTTTTTCTAGTCATAAAACAGTTAATACTAGATTATACACGAACGAAAATTTTTTTAGAGGTATTAAAAAAATACTTATTGTTAAAAATACAAACTTTAGCACTGACAATAACACAATCAGTTGTTCAATTAGAACACTGTCATTACTTAAAACATAAGTTTTGTAATTACTGGGTGCTAAGTCGACACGCATTATGTGTTATTTTAGTCCCTGTTCTCTTTTTAGTCATTAATAGCTGTAAAAAATTAAAGCCTTTTTTTTATTATTGTAAATTAATTACAAAAAAAAACTCTAAAAAAGTTTTCGAAATGAAAGGATAAGGTTTTCTTGGTCTTTGGGTTTAAAAAGAATTCTGAGCACTAATAAAATATAAAATAAAAAAAAAGTTTACACAAAAAAAAATACAGATATAGATTTACTTATGTTATAATTTTTGCATTAATAATTGCAAGAGTTTTACATTTTAATAACACTGTACTATTATTAATAATAACCGTATCTGTTTATCAGGAAAAACAAAAAATACGAAAGATTTCAACTAACAATACGCAACAAATACAACCTTTTTCTTTTAAAACTTTCTACAACTGCGTCTAAAATAAGCCGTTATTTTTTCATCTTTAGACACTTAAACCCTGTCATTATAAAACAAATATTAAGGTAAATATTTACAATTAAAAATCGCAAACATTTTTTTATAGATATTTCGTGGCTTTTGTCAATATAATAAAGTATCAAAAGCAAGAAAAAACAATAAACGAAAGTATATTTCAGACGATAAACCTTTAAAAAATTCAAACCTTTTATTTTGGGCTGATGATTTTGCTCAAAAAATATTTTTGTATGACTTCATTACATACTATTAGATTATAACATAACAGTTACTCAAAAATTTGTCTTTTTTACATGTAAAAAACCGTCTTGAAAGTGGATGTAAATTTGCTGTGTATTGGACATACTCTAGACAATGAGATTTATTATTTGCCTTTTTCAATTTCCTTTAAAAAAAAATTGCGAGCATATGCTCTAAAAAAATTTAAGTCGACCCTTCTTTTGCTTAAATATACTAATAGCAGCACTGGGTAGCACAAAGTGTATACCTTTTTTGCGTATTATTTTTTTAGGCTTTATTATTTTAAAAACAGATAAAATACAAAAAAAAAACGTTTTTTTATATTTGTTTACACAAGATATGCAAAATAGAGCCTTTTTGTTATAAGGTAAAGATTTTCTTTTACAAATGTATATATATGTTAAAAAATAGCTTGCAACCGTTCTTAAGTATTAAATTGCGTGAAAAAATGGTTTTTAAAAAGATATGGTTTAGCCCTGTATTATTAAAATTAAAATCATTTACGCATTTAAATATAGAAATTCTGTATTTATATGCAACAAATCCAATCCAAAAATTACAAACTTTTATGTGGAAGTAGAAAAGAATTTTTAAAAATGTAAGACCCGTTATTCCATTGATTTTCTATAATAAGGGCAAAAAAAAACATGAGAACAGTTCTTCTTACATTTAAAAACATTTTCCATTTTGAAATTACGATATAACTGCAAGCTGTTATACCTGTAAGTATAAAAATTGTTCAATATAGTTTTAAAAAATATACTACTGTTTTCATACACTACAAATTTAAGTATTCAATTCAAAAAAATTTTATCCATAACTTTTTCTACATAAAAGTTACACAACGCGTGCATCATACTATTTTTAAAACCAATATGTAAAAAAAATTTGTTTTTATCAATTACTTCTCTAAAAAAAAATTTTTATAAATACCACGTAACTATAAAAGAAAAACTGTATCTAAAAAAGTTTATACGCATGATATTTGTCTTCTATGACACGAAAATTCGTTGTTAACACACTTTGCCTAAGCCAAGGCCTACCAAAAAAAATATTTTAGTAGTTTTCATAGTGTAAGAGTTTTTGCGAAACTTCGTTACGTTTATACTATTCTGTAAAAAAATTAAAAAAACAAATCTTACAAACTTAACAGTTTTTATCATTTTTGTACGGAATTATCATCGGAAAACATTATTGATCATTTATATTATGATCAAAATCAGATAAAAAGCACAATTGCCTTACCTTGTATGTAATTTATAAAAGTGGGCTGAACCGCGCGTACATTTTTGGATGTTGTATTTTTGTAAAAAAAGATAGCAGTCATTATAACTTTTTTTTGTATTTTTTTGCATAGAAGCATTGCGAAAAAAAAATTAATATAGCAAGATTAGAGACTTTTGACAAGCAGTATTTGTATAAAAACACCGAAAAAGTAAACTTCAGGATTCATTTGCTTTTAGGAATTTTTGTACCCTTCTGTCAATAAAGTATATTAAAAACATTTCCAAAAAATTATTTTTACTCGCAAACATAAAAATCCGGGTTATAAATGATTTATGGTGTAAGAATTTGTATGTTTCAGCAAAAAAAGCAGTCTGCGTAAAATTTTTGCGGGCAATATAACGTACTTATCTTTTATTAGAATTTTTAGTACGATTGTAATAAGAAAAAAGTTTACTGCACGTAAAAAATGTTATGCGTTTGTTCAATGCAAAAATAGGTTTAAAAAGTAGATTATGGGCATGGGGTCTGCGTAAAATACACAAAACTTGTCTTCGCACATATATTTATAGACTAAATCAATTTTGCAGCGTAAAAAGTATAGCATGCGATTTAATTAGACTAATGACATACCAACAATTACAAATAGAAATATGAATTATTAATAACTTATAAGTATAAATTTTTATAGAGAAAGCTTGTATATCCCTTATTTAAGGATATCGTAAAGCATTTTTTATAGTCATGTTTTTTTCAATTTTGAATTATGTGTGGTAAACCGAGAAAAGCTGTCGAGTAACATAAAAAAAACGACCAAACATTTGTAAATTAAATTTGAGTAAAAGCTAATAACTAGAACTTAAGAAATGCTTTTTTATACGCCTATAAGGCTGCTTTTTAAACTTTTTGTTGCTGCTGGGTTCGTGTCGTACTTTACACTGTACCCAGATTAATATACTAATCTCTAATACAATCATTGATGTTTTATTTACCAAAAGTTTCCTGGCTAAATTAAAAAAATTTCATCTAGCGCATTTATAAGAAAACTGACATAGTAATAGTTATTCAATGTTTTGAATATACTTGCAACAAGTTTTGTACCTATCATTTAATTTTTGCGAGTTTTCTGCATTTTTTTTGTTTATTGTGATTTTAAAATTTACCAAACTGCAAACCCGCTTCTTTTTTGCCCTTCAAAAAATGTAAAAATAGACAAAACTAATATAGTGAAAAATCGTAGTTAAACAAGGTCGTGTTATCATGTAAAGCTATGTCTCTAAACACATAGTCTACTAGTTCCGGGGAAAAACCCCAAACCGCAGGCCGGGTATATGCAAAAGCAGTTAATCTGAAACATTTTTCTGTGGCTATTGTTTTCATATTATGCATACAATATGCAGAAACTTTGTTATGTTTCGAGAAGAAAACATAACGAAAACTGCTTTTTTACGTTAAATGGTCAAACATACTGTCAAAACGCAAAATCCATGTTTTCTGCATTAAAAAAACAGCGTATAATTTTTTTTGCTACGTTAGGTAAAGCGGCTTTTTTTTTTGGTCTAATGGTATTTTTACATAATACATCTTTTCTTACAAATATAAAAAAATAAAGACATATGAACTTCGGTTCTGGATACCAATTGGGTTTTATTATAGATGACAAACTTTTTAATATGATAATCAGGCCGTATAATATTGTTATAGACGAACCAAAAGTACTTTAATTAGGTAAAAACCATTTTTTTTTATACAACGTAAAAGTATTTTTTAGTATTCTAGCGCCCTACCTATACAGGATTATAATAATTTTTTTATATTATTAAAACAATCAAGTGAAAGTTTTTAAAGTTGCAAAATTACTATAGAGGTTTTCATGTCTTTTTTGGATTAGTATACTTCTAATTTCGCAATTTGTCATGCCAATTTCGGATTGCTATATGTTTATTAGTATTATAGAGACACGTTTACTGTAAATTAACTTTTTTTTAGCATTTTTAGGGTTTATCCATCCAACTTAGATGTATAGGTTTCTAATATGCACATTGTAACAGCGTACTACAATTAAAGATAGTTATTTAACAAAAGACTAAAAAAATGCGTTTAACAAAACAAAAAAATCTCTTTGTTTGTAAACCTTATTCTTTATGTTGAGTTTTGTAACGTACAAGCAAACGTTTTTTGTTACGATTCGATGGATTTATCATGTTCCAACCAAAGCCATCACTTAATGTAAGTCTTATATATGATTTGTATTTTTTTATCTCTGGTAATTTCTTTTTACTTTGTAAATGGCGGACGTCCGAATTCAAGGATATAATTTATGGAAAAGAGCAACATAACAGATAATTAAAAAACAAAATAACTTTTGTCATTATCATGATAACACTTGTATAATGCGTTATATTTGAAAACACGACACACCTGAGATGTGGAATGCTGCAGAAAGATTAAAATAGTAACAAAACGTTAACCATATTTTATTTGCAATATTTGCGTTTATAATTAGTTTCTGTTTAATTTTTGGTTTGTTTTGCAAAACAAAAATTGTAATTTGAGGTTACATTTCTTAATAAAATGCTTATATTTTATATTAAAAACAATAAATCCTATATTAAATTAGATTGAATTGACAGTTTTTGTTTTATTCTAAAAAATGAGGAAAATTATGTAAATGAACTGACAAAATTGTGATTCAATACTAAGAACTGTCGAAATAGACAAAAAACCCTGGCAATACAGTAAGTTGTATTTTCCCTGTGATAAAAAAATTCAAGTAAGCTACAACAACAAAAAATACTTTGCGTTAAATCACGTTTTACGCGTATTATACGCGCACTTTTACGACCTTGCAATCTTGAAAAGTTGCTAGCTGTAGGTTTATATGTCGAAAGCTAGCAAATCTATTTTTTTTACTCTGGGTTATACTAAATTGACCCGTGTCGTCGCTTATGTTGGTATGAATAATATAAAGTATATTTTTAAGTTGTGACCGATGTGAAATATTATCGTAAAATATCAGTAGAAAGCAGAAAATGCGTCTGGTCGTTTTATAAATGTATTATTTATATTAATAAGGCTTTTCTGTAGTATAAATACATTTTAAGTATTTTTTTAATCCGTGCATGGGCCTTAAAGCACGTAGGAAATTAGTTTTGTTGCGCATAAAGCGGCTGTATACAAAGGTAAGCTATTTTTGTAATTTAATACTTTTTTAGTTTGCCTTTTTTTGTTTGCAATGTAAAATTGCAAATTTTGCAAATTTTTTAGTTTTTTTTTAAAATATTTATATACATTTTATTTTTTACAATCGCCGGTATTTATAGTAAAAACCCTGTTTTTTTAAAATGCATATTTGTGATCGTACATGTATACAATATAAAAACCCCAAAACAAAAAAAATCATTTTGGTGTTTTTTGTAAGTTTTTTACTCAAAATCATAAATTTATGAGGCCGTTCAACAATACATTTTTATTTTTTTGTAAATAAAGTTTTGCCGTTAACTTTTTTGTGCATCTTGCTAACGGGAGTCACCCTTTTTCTGCTACAAAAAAAAATCTATCCACGTAGCTAAGCTTATTGTTACTGTAAAAAAGCTATCAATAAATATATATCAACTTATTATCAAATATATTCTATTGCCTTTTTATAATTTTTATCATGCATGTTGCAGATTACGGTTTTTGTATTGCACCATATATGATAATCTATTTTTTATAAAAAAACACTTAAGTTATATCTTTCAAGAATAATATCCGAAAAATAGTTCGATGTTACAATATAACATAAACTTTATTTCAGAATTGTAAAGGCTTCAATTTTTTTTTATTTTATGAATCTGTGGTTTAATATAATTTTATAACGCATTTTTGCGCGTGGTAATAATCATAAAAAGTGATTTGGGTTTTTACATTGCGAAAATACACTCAATTTTTATACATCAATGTTTGATTTTTCTTGTATAAATAAAATAAAAAATCATAATGTTTTATGACTAAAAGGAAGACTGTCATTAAGACTAGATACAAAAAAATCGAATTTACGCACAAACAGTCAAGGAAGTTTTATATTATAAAAACTTAAAATAAATACAAATTGTATACTAAAATAATCTCTAATTGATCATCTAAGTTTTTTTACTGGTAGATGGTTGCATTCTAGAATGCAATTTTATATTCGATATATAAACACGGTCTGCATCAGACCGAAAAAATTTGGAACCGACCACGTTTTGGCTCGGTCTTAGTTTTTTTTTTTTTGATTTACGAACGCATGTGAATATTTTGCTTGAGTAACAAAAGTTTATGCTTTAGAGTAACTAGCCTTACAAGCCTAATAGCTACACGCATGTATTTGTTGTATATATACTGATCCGCATGCGATATTATTGTCAACTGGTATAAAAAATACCAGTTGTATCAAAGAATTATAAAAATATTTTGCAATTTTCACGTAATATACAAGAAAGCGATAAATTTCACAATGTAGAGTTTTGCATAATACAAAATTACCAAACAAACAAAAAGATTTGCCGCATGTAAGACATACGAACTTGAAATTGAACTTCTGTTCCTAATACTATTTTTTTTAGATAAAAAAAATTTTGACACTTTCTAACTACGTATAAAAATAAAAACGCAGTAAAAAATTTGTGCATTATGTACTTATGAATATCTACTTATTGTTTTCAAACGTTAAAAATTGTAAAAATCAAATAAAATATAAATAACCATACTTGTCTATAAACTTTACGTTTTTTTAAAACTACAAAGAAACAAAAGAGAAAATCGCCCGTAATCAAAAACAATATTTACTATAAGTATTCGTGTAAAAAAAAATGTTGCGATCTAGAAAAGCTTTTTGCGCTGTGCGGCAATTTATTAAAAAAGCACACATCAATATTGTGCCAAAAAAAAATTTATCTAAAAAATTATAAAAATTAGATCTTGTTAAATTAATTAAAAACTTCTTATGGCTGTTTAAAAAAAGAAGAGCAAATTCGTTTCATACACGCTAGCCGTTTTATTCTGCACATGAAAAATCTTAAATCATTATTTATGTCAATTTACTGTGTTTCTAAAGTAAAATCAAAAAAAAAAGCCTTATACGAAAAACACCGTGTGTCGGTCCATTTCGCCCATTACTTCTTACAAGCACATAATGACAAAAATATATACCAACTTATTAAAAATACATTGAAACAACTTTAGCAACGGTTTTCATATTTTAAATTATAGTTTAATACATGGGTACAAGTATTATCTAGACGGGTTTTCTTACCATGCTGAAATAAGTTATAGATCCTTAGAAAACAATAAAAGAAAGAGATCAAGAAAAGAAATTTAGATGGGGTTTTAATAACTTTATTGAACGAACATTACGTATTCCATAAATAAATGCCGTTCGATTATAGAAACGCGTTTTTCTAGGCTCTGAAGTGCATTTCTCTGCCTCAAACCCAGTTCTCTTAACTCATATTTCTACAATTTAAGCTTATTTTATCTTTGAGAAAAAAACAAGTAATGATGACATATCATTTTACCAAAAAATAACACTTTGTAGATTTATTCATTCTTTTATTCTATCGGTCCGGTCCTTCGGTCAGATCTTTTTTTCTGGTCTAGTCCAAACAAACAAAATCTTTTGTTGTTTTTTAATTCCGGTCCAGTCTGATGCAGACTTCTAATACTAATACGATCTTTATCGATTGGAAAGAAAAATATATTTTATTGCTTCTGCTTTTTGGTTTAAAATGTTAACTATAAAAACACAATGTGTTTTTAACATTTTATAACAAGGCAGGATATGTTTTTAGAATCTACATGCTTTTTTTGTTTTATTGTTGGCATTAAAAAAACGACATTTTCAACAAAAAAAAAATTAAATATTTGCTTTTCATGTATGAATATACAAACAGGAGTAGATTCCTAATTTTTTTCAGGGGGAGGAAGGGGTCGGCCAAAAAAAAACAGAAATATGAAAAGGGTGTGGTCTTATTTTGCATAAACCAAAACAATTGTTTAAAAATTTGTTTTTAGTATATGTTATCTTACTCAAATCTAAAATTTAAAAATTTAAAGCTGCTTTTTTTGCATAAAATAATTCATACCCCCCTGAAATTCTCGAGCTTAGCATTGCCGTAAAAATACTTCACTTTTATTGTGTCAAACGTTTTGAGTAATGTAAACGATGTGCCAAAATCATTTTTACTTGTGAAGATAGAAATTTACTCTTTTTTTTCATAAAAAGGTTTTTTGCTGTAATAGTATTGCAAGAAGCTTGCAAAAAGCTTTTTAATTGCAGTGACTACGCGCGTGTTATAGTGTGTCGTCATATTTGACCGTTGTTATTTTTTAGCAGTAAACAGTTATAGTAATAATCGATAATAATTGTGCCGCTTTATTACTTAAATATAAGTACAAAAAAACTTTACCACAATAAAGCTACAACAGGGTAAACGGCTGCTCATGTAAAATTGTA
This sequence comes from Agrenia bidenticulata, assembly GCA_034694785.1. NCBI lineage: Eukaryota > Metazoa > Arthropoda > Collembola > Entomobryomorpha > Isotomidae > Agrenia > Agrenia bidenticulata. The sequence goes on along the minus strand of JAQFYM010001169.1, from coordinate 19,803 downwards.
TACATCAACCTGCGCCTTTTGGCAAGGTTTCGCTGTTGATCGAAAGCGAGGCAGCAGAGCCGCAGACATAACACTATTGAGTACGTGCAACAATACCCTTTTGCAGAAATAGGTAACGCCATAGCGACTTGCCAGCAAAAAAAAAACTTCAATAGATTTGTATCGTATTTGAGCATCGTGTAAAATAAAAGAGTAAATGCCTATAGATAAGCATGTAAAAATATAATATAGTAGTATTCAGATTTTTTTACAATAGAAATATAAGGTATGCATATCCAATGCAGCTTTTTTTTACGCGTAAACCATCTTTGAAAATGAAAAGAGGTCATGTTTTTGTATGCTTAGAAGCGGTGCCTATAATTTAAATTACAAAAACTTCTAAAAAAAAATTGGAATAGCAGCAAAGATCAAGTAACAGTTTAAACTGTATTTTTTACTTCATGATTGTTTACATGGTCAGCTACATACGATATTAGGCTGTGAACTCTTGTTCTAAGCTAAGACACAAAAAAACCCGTCCTACCATCGTGTAGAATACGCACATACAGTCAAAAGCGCAGTAAGCTGCAGCATTTTTTGGTTAGTGCGTCATTTTATTGGCACGATGCAACCAAAACATGTGACGGCACCTTAAAAAAACGCAATTAAAAACCGCCACGCAACAATATAAAAGCCATTGATATTCGTAATTATTTTACACAAGCACGAAACGACAATATAAAAGTTTAAACATTCCGTAAACAGCTTAATTTTAACATATATTTTTTTTGTTTTTTCTTTGCTACTCACACCTACCCGTGCCTTCTCCTAACCGTCAGTGAACTGGTACTTATCCGAGCCTTCCTCTAACCGTCAGTAAACTATACATATTTACTGTCACTTTTGTTCATTTTTAAACATTTAAGAAGCGTTTGCATTCATTTAAATCATTATATATTGTTTTCAGACAATTTTCTTATTGATTATTATTTTTAAGCCTTTTTTTAGGCAAGATGTTCCTTGAGATGTCATTTTTGCATTTAAAGGCAAGTTGCTTGTTAACCCTTTGGCACCAAAAACAAAAAGCTTAAAAACCTGAGAAACAAAACTTTTGCCACAGGCAGCCAAGGCAATATACAATAAATCGAGTAGAAATCTGTAATGCACGGTTATACTATTACAGGCATATATTGGATTTTGATTTTAATACAGCTCTGCACAAGCAACCTGTAGTCATTGGTCACCTTGTTACTGTACATAACTTCATAGAAACGCTATTTCAAAAACAAACTGGCTGTAATGAAGTTGTACTTATGAGTTGTTACATGTGTTGGTAGTTATGTAGGATTTGACTGTACTTGTTTATTTAAAGTATTTTTTTTATAAAAAACTTTTATTTTTTTCAAATTAATGATTGTTAAAAATACTTTGACATGAAAAATAGATTTTTTTGTTCTTGAGGGTCAGAACCCACCAGCTACTTACATAAAAAAGTTGAGACGGAAAGAAGGGTTAAACCCAGAGGCGTAGCTAAGGGAGTCTGTACTAAGGGTCGTAGCTAGGGGGCTTGGGGGCTGCAACCCCCCTTAACTAAATTTTGTCTCGAGTTGAAGGGGGGGTCTATTTTAGCGGGGCGATTTTTGCCAAAAAAGAAAACTAGGAAAAAATTTATATTTCTAAAAATTCATAAATTCTTAATTTATTTTATATGTTTATGGAAAAAATTATATTTAGACTAAAAAAATTTGACCCCGATCCCCTTCTTTTTTCCCTTAGCTACGCCCCTGGTTGACCCCCCATCCTTGCATTATCCCGACCCTATATACAAATATATACTTTCCTAATACTAAATACCACACGCTTCTATATAATGTTGTCTTTTTTGTCTTTTTACGTATTTGTAAATTTGTTTATTAATTGTTGCTATTTACAATAAAATCCCTAACGAATCTACTATAAAAAGTGTAAAAATTTGCTTCTGTTGCGGTAAAGGTGCAAAACACTTTTTAACATCTAAACACGCATTAAGTATCTTACCTAACCATTTATTCTAGCAAAAAACTTTTTTTTAGTTTGATATTCTTTTTAATTGGTATCACAAATTTTACTTTGGTAATTAAAACGCGCTGTTTTTGCTACTTTAAAGAATCTATTTGTACGCTACAAAAATGATTACGTGACATATCTATCTTAAAATGTTTTAATAACGCAGATTTTTTTTTTTAAATCTCTACCCATCTGTCTTTTATATAAATATTGGTATTTTTGGCGTTTTTTTAAGCACTAATATAAGGTTGTACCGGTTAGAAAGGAAGCTGGCTGTCCTTGTTTAAGTTTTTGCATTTTGCAATTATACTTTTATATAGCAAAGTATTTTCACCTGAAAATCTGCACATGCTTTGCTTATTTTTTTAGTTTACATTTTGCCCTTAGAATTAATACGACTATTTGTAAGTTGTCTTTTGCGGTGTCTATTTGTACGAAAAAGTTTTTTTATACTTTTTTTATGCATCTTCGTTTGTTATAAGTTTGTCTGTTTCCTTGGAAAATTTCTTATGACCTGTGATTGCATTTAATATCGAGTAATTTTGACAGGCGAACGACATCCGGGAAAATGTTTAAGAACTGTCTTCCAGTTGACAAAAAAAATATCCAAAGTCTACTTGGTTGCAGTGTTGCTCCACTAACTGCGTAGTACGACTGTGGCATGGCAGTAAAGTCTAAAAAAAAGTTAATTATACGTCTTCCTCGTAAATAATAGAAATAACAGCGCTTTATACAAAATAAAGTTGTTCCGTCAAAAAATTCAACTGCATGTAACAGAGTCTGTTCTTGTAAACCCAACACCTGCCTTTTTTTTGTACTTAAAGATTCTATAAAATATGGTATAACATGCGGCGTAAAAGCTCTCACTTATCGTACCATATCGTCTATTGTGTATGCGTGCTAGAGCACGACAACAATTTTTTTTTGCCGTTTCGACCTTTTTCGACTCAGATTCATATTTCCATAACTTTTTTTAAAACAAATAAATTGCACCACTAGAGAATTTATATATATTTACATTTTTCATCAGAGAAAAGAAAGTTCCAGGTATATATATTAACTTATCTCAATATTTTTATCGTCTGCAAGTGTTCCATTTGTAAAGAACACTGCCTTCTATAAGATTGGTTAATTGCTATCCGGTCATTATTGCAAAACGCAAAGAAAAAATTCAAAAGTTCTTACGTAGACGAATAGATACGTGGTAAATTGTACGTTACTTGCGAATTGCAAATAAAGTATCTGCATGGCATTCCTCAGTATACAAATATCATACACTTTTTTTTTTTTGCTTTTAAAGCTTTTGTTACCTAAAAAATAACATCCCATACAACATGGTTGTCATAAAAGATAAAAACTGCACCAAAATTAAACCTGCAGTAACATTCTTACAAGATATTTTTGTTTTTATGCCATGTGCGGGGTCTTTTTGTTGGCATTAAAATACTCGCAAGCTCTTTCAGTGTTTCTCTTACAAAAATTCAGATGCTCTATATTTTGCAAAGTACTTGTTTGCCTGTTAAATTAACATATGCTAGTATGGTTTCTGCAAGCTTGTAGCGTGTATAGGTTTTGTATACAACTTATTAATTGCTTACGCAGATATATAAAAATGCACTTTAAAAAAAATACTTTGATCTTATTTAAATTAATTCCTTAGAAACGGGGTTTACCTTAACATAAAAACAGCCCCAAATATTTAGCAGTCCCACTAATTACTAATTGATTGGTTGTCGTTCTATCCATCGTATTCTCCATTTTTGTGTACGTTGTATTCTATTACCTCGCAAGATACCAGTATGGCCAGAAATGTATCATGGCTTATGCAAGTTTACAAACTATATATCTACACATGTATGTTTGTAACAATTCTATACTTTAAGATACTAGATGCTGCATATGTGCGTTTGCGTTAACCACAAATTTGAGTTGTTAAATCATAACTACGACTGTAACAAAAAAAAAATCTTGTATTTTTGTAGCATATTTCAAGTTAAGATGTTGCAGTGTTTTTTTAACTAGTTAAAGAATCTACGGCCTCTTATAAATACATATTGTAGTTTAACTCTCTTATCTTTGGATATTTGATTGTGGCACTATATTTTTTTTGTAACTGGCAGCCACCTTCATACATTTAAATGTGTTTTACGTATTTTACGTATTTGTCTTGTTTTTGTTTAGGTTTTTACTACACCAACAATAATTACATTAGCTTTTAAGAGGATTAAAAAACAATAACGATTTTAAAAAATATTTTACATACATTGACGCAATAGATAACAAGTTGCTTTGGCTTATATTCTTAATATATTTACACGCCTAAAGTTACTGTTACAAGCTTTTATAGTTTTTTGTGGTGCTTGATATGTAAAATCTTTTGTGTGTTTTTTACCTGTAACTTTCTTATAATGGTTGCGTTTATATATGTATATATGTTGACTGTTATTCTGATATGGTAACTGCGTGTCTTTTTTAATTGTAGTATTTTGGCGTGATTCATTTAACCGGAGCCACTTTCTGATTATTACGCATATTATACACTAAAATAATAATGAGCGCTGCCAATCTCATCAATATTTCTATAGAAGGGTTTTTTTAGGTAGATTACCAATTGACCATTGCTAAAGGTTGTTTATATCAAGTTCAATTATCATAAGTTTTTATTTTTTTCAATTATGTATTTCTGTTATTCGACGTCTAAAAAGGCACAAAGAAAACACTGTTTTTTGCTGTCATTTTACTACAGTGTAACCTTTGCTTTATAAAATTTTGTGTTTTCATTGCACAAAAGACTTTGTGCGTTCTGCTTTGCAATAATTTTTTACAGCGATATGATTAAACTGCGAAATATACTTTCTAACATTTGAAGACGTGTCGTTTGTTTTTTGGTATTACAACTTTGTATTATAAATGAGTTGCTGTTTTGCAATTTGTTTGTGCGAAATGAAATCTAGTCTGTGAAAAAATGATTTCTTTGGTGTTTTACAGTTGACGTGTAAATGCAGACTATTTCACATGTGCATATGTTGTTGCATATCTTTTTTGTCGCAAGGTTTTCATGTTATATGTTTTTTAGATTTACTCGACTATATGCGTTTATTTAGGTGCTTAAGCGTTGCGATGGGTGCAGGTTTTTTTATTATGTTTCTCTGCTTCAATGATTGTAGTTTTTTAGTGTGTAAAACACCTTTTTGGTATTTTTGTATTTTACGGGTTTTATTATATGAGCCCATCTGTGTGTTTAGAAGAATATATTTTTTTACCCCGTAACATTTTGGAAAGGCTTGCTGCAACATCTTGGTAGCATAAAATGGGGCATTTGTAAACTTTCAACCAATTTGTAAATATGTTGAAATATTTAAAAGCATATATTTAAGTTAACCAGCTTTGCAAATTTATGTTATTACCGACCTGTCTACGTGTATTCGCGCTTACACCGTACTGGAGGTTTAAATTAACCCGATCTGGGTCAGACCAAAAAAAAAAACAATAAAATATTTGAAAACCCGGACCGGAATCGAAACTCAGATTGACGGTGTGCAACACATAGATAAAAAAATTTACATATAAGGTATTTTGAATATCTTGCAGTCAGTGGCTTAGTCAGGTTTTTTAAGGGGTATGTTTACTTTTTATATTTAAAGCCTAGAAATCCGTATTTTTTTTAATAAAAATGTTATTGTGTTTTTTGAAAAACCATAACTACATTTTTTTTATTGCGGATTATTATACAACAGTCAGTCTTAAAAAATGCACAAAATTTACACGGACAAAATTTTATATAAAAGGGGCTTCGTTTCTTTCGTTCCATCGCCAAATCCACTAGTGAATGCAGTTAAAGTATTTTTTACTACAAAACATAAAATAGAATTACATGGTACGTTGTTAAGTAGCTGTTGTCAAGCATATTCTTCTTTGCAATTTATATGTTATATAGTATATTTTAAATACTTAGGATGGCATATTCATGCAAAACGCGTCTTATAAAAACATACGCTGTATAAACAGTATATAATATTTACTTGCAATAATTGCTCAATTTGCTTTTAAAACCTTTTATGTGCTTGTTTAAGACGAGCAAAGGCATTTATACATCTTTATTTGACAAAAAAAAATCACCACGCGACAAAAGACTATAAGCTTAGAGCAACTTACTTGTTTCTTTTAGCACGGTATAGTTTTTAGCAAGAAAACAAGCGCTTAGTTTTACGAATTTTAAAACCCTGAAGTTTTTGTAAAGACTAGAACGAGTACATTTTTTGTGCTATTTGTATGGTTTTCACATTTTAAATGTATTATACGATTTGAGATATATCCATAAAAACCTTTGCTGTGTATAAACATACAATAAGACAATTATCTATCTCTTTAATATATTTTTTGCGTAACTTCTACTTCCAAAATGTAATTCGTAACAAATTTTAAAAGCAAAACCAAACGCGACAATAGCTTTTTGTGGCATACAAACAACAAGGAAAACCAAAAATGCAGCTGTTAACTTATCGTAAATTTTTCGCATAAGTTTCCGTAAGTTTAAGCAAAAAGTTATTATCTTTGTAAATACGAACCAATATCAGACTAGATCATACCGCAGTCCGGTGTGGTCTAATGCAGCCCTACGTAACACAGTTGCGGCAATCATCTATTATACAAATCTGTACTATGGCATTATAACACAAACACGTGACTTTATCTAGTAAATTTATAACTTTAGTTGCACGTTTTGATATTAAAAACAGTGAGTGTATAATTAAAATGGTGTAAAAAATAGCGTAAAAAATAACACTTAGCCAAAAATCATTCTTTGTATGTCTCAAGCAGGTTTATAGTATGCTGTTGTACCTTATGGCGTATAAATTATCTATAAGTTTTTTTACGCTTTTTTTCTTGATGCTTCGCTTTTTCAATTTGTCAAATTTGCTTTTTCGTACTTGTTTTTGGTATAACTTGTGTCTATATGTATATGTAAACAAATACTTTTTTTTAATCCTCGCTTAAATTATGTTCAAATACTTTTTTTTACGTTCGAAAAACAATGGATATATAAAGAATATTAAATTAACAAAAGCAGGTGTATTCGGTAAAAAAAACGAACTCCCATATCAAAACGCGTAAGGGATTTTTTTTGCTTACAGATATTTTTGTACAAATTACACAAAATATAACAACTTCTACTTTTTATTTACTGTTGATTTATGTCGAAAACCTTTTAATATGTCTATTATTTACTGTAATCCGTCTTTTATTGTGTAAGTTTTTGTAGTAGGCATGTTTTAACTCTAAGCTTTATAATTAAATTTCACATAAATACAGAGTCAGTGGCGTAGCCAGGATTTTTTTTAGGAGGAGGCACAAAAAAAAAATGAGCTAGAACAGCAAAAAAAAATATTTTTGCAATTTTGCAACAAAATTTAAGTTTTTTGAAAAATACAATTTTTACAGAAATATTTTTTTCGCATTTTTTGAGGCCCCAAATAAAGACCCCCCGTAAATTCAGGGTACGTTTTTTTTTTCTAGGGGGCACGTGCCCCCCTGTGCCCCCCCTGGCTACTCCACTGTACAGAGTATACTTTTCGACATATAAATTGTAATGGTTAGTATGCAAAAGACTTTAATTTTATGTTTGTTAGTCCTCTATCTACTATATATTACAACCACAGTTTTTTAATATTTTTATGTAAAAAACAAGATGAATGTTTAAAAAGTATAAGAAATTTGTTCCTTTGCTTTTATTCCGTACAAAAGATATGTTGATTAGAGATTTTGAAGCCGGCTTGAACTATCCAGGACATTTTGGAAAACAATTTAACTCAAAAAAATGCCTGGTTATTGCAAAAATACCATGTACTTTTTGACGCTGTATTTGCACATACTCTTTTAAACGTAATAATTGCCGATTAAATCAATTGCATCATATTTCATTATTCTATTTTTTAATGTATGTGGTTTAACGTAAATATGCGCGTCAAGGCAATGTACTTTTGCGTAATTACGTTCGAAAAGTGAGTATTAACAGACACGCACAAATCCAAAGTTAAATATAGTTGCGTAGTAAAACAAATTTGATTAGGTTATATTTATTTAAAAACTCTTTCTGTTGCATTTCAGTCTGTTTTTCAACACATAATGTATGCATAAACAATTTCTTTTTTAAAAAATATCATTTTTTTTTGGTTTCGGATTACACGAGAACGACGATATGGAATTCTTGTAAAAAACCTACATTTTTGCATATTTACAAGATAACGTGTATGTTTGGGTATTTGTCTTTTTATAAAGGCATTCAAATACTCGCCTAGCGTTTCTCGCTTTGACACGAACCCGTGCCTGCCGTCAAATGGGCAACATAGCTAGTTATTAATATTGTTGTAGAAACTCAAACCTTTGCTTGGTAGTATTTTTTTTTCTATGCATAGATTTGTATACAAAAATTATATGGCACTAAGTTATCTTTTTTTACAATGAAACACAACAAAAATAAGTACAAAATGTTTATGACAGCGTTTATGGGTCTGAAATGCCGCAAATTTCTGTACTAGAACGTAAATATGTACAACGTAGTTGTAAGTTTACCATTTTAAAGCAAAGTATAGCATATTTGTATAGTTTTCTTGTAAGATTGCACGCGTGTGTCTTAGAAACTAGGAATTTTTTACTTATTTACCATACAGTCAGCGGCGTAGCGAGAGGAGGGTGCAAATGGCACAAGCTCCTTTCGCTAAAAAAGTGTATTCTAAATGCGGGGGGGGGGGGGTCCGTGCAGAGATTTTATTGATAAAAAAACCTATAAAAAAAAAATTCGTATACCGAAAATTTGTAAAAAAAAATTCAAATTTATGTAATTTAGGCCGTTTTTTTGTGCTTCGTTTCGTCAAAAACACTGACTAGCCCTTGTCCATTCTTTTCCTGGCTGCGCCCATGCGTAAAGTTATATTGTACTTATAAAACCGTATAAACGAGACAAATTATAACAACAGTCGGCAAATACGAGTTTTTTAGCACTAAAATGTTTCATGCGTAAAAAAGTTTTGTAAAGGCGTTTAAAGATACCAAAGATATATATTAACGTATACTGGCCAATACTAAAAGAAAGATGATGACTTTTTATTGAAGTTTAGTAAATGTTATAAAAGATTTTTGCTAACCAAGGAAAAAAAATTCAACAGACAAATAAAATAACACTGAGGGCTAAATATGTATTTTGTTTATCTTGTAAAAATTACGTATCTATTCTTTTATATGAAAAACTACTTGCTTGCATAGATTGCTGCATATACTGGTATAGTTGCGTGTACACAAAAAAAAAATCATTAAATGTACTGTGTTGCAAGCAATTACTATTAGAATGTATTTAATGTGTAGAAGTATACTTTTTGAATTATTACAGTCTTGCACGTATATACGAAAGATAATTTTGTTAATGCCGTATTAAAACGTAAATAAGAAGTGTAATTATGTAATTCCTTGCATATTTACGAGGAATGAAAAAAACTATGAATTTACAGATACCAATGAATGAGCATTTATATACGCTTCTAGCGTAGAATCTAAAAATTTTGATATAAATGACATATGGCATGTATGAAAAAACATAGTTTTAATACGTGGTTTTATTGTAAACTTACATATAATTTTGCTGAACTATATACAATGATTTAAATTACACATATTCAAAACAGTTTTGTTTAAAGATTGTGAATGCAATTAAAAATTTTACATGCAGTCGTGTCTGTCTACATTGGTCTTCTTGTGAATTTACCATAGTCGATGCTTTTTTTTTTTTATTTTCAGAATTATTAACAATTAAAATTAATCTGCGGATGCAATTTGATTTTGTTTTATTTGCAAGTCACTAATTATGATCATTTTTAAGGCAACTTTTACTGCCGCACCGGCCACTTCCTTTTATATGTTTAGATGCAAATGCGGTTGGATTCGAGTCTAGGATATAAAAACTTAAAAAAACAACTCAAACAGATATATAGTATAAAATTAGCTTTGTGAACTTGTCAAATTATACAAAAAATTCTTATTGAATCATACAACACTTTCTTGCAGATTTTTGCCGGTGAAAATCCAATTATGTACAAATATATGTTAAATTTTATATCTAGAGAAAAAAGCACAAAACAGAAACTTTGCTCGTTACCGCGCTAATTTAATTATGTTTAAACAAACACTTCAAAAAGTATTTTTTGATTTTAATAATTTATATCATAAAAAATGATATATTATAAGTACAGTGAAACCCCGATTGATCGTGAAAATAAGTTCGTAAACCAATAACAAATTTGAACTCAAAATCGTTAATCTTACGTACAAATATAATATTTTTTTCTCGATATATCTGGGTTAAACTGTAAATCCGAAGCATAATAAGCGTGATGATCCATTTGTATACACCAACACCTTTGCATTCACCGATTTATTGCACTTTTTTTATTTATACACCTGTAATTCTAGTCATAAAATATTTTTACTATCAAAAAAACACTTACTAGTTAATGTGACAATTAACAAAGTTTTGATACAACAACAAACAATACTGCATTATGAATATAGTAAATTGCGTTTTTGTTACGGCATTTTGCCATTATCACGAAAATGACTTTTAACTTTTTTTATAGTAGTACAATCGATCATTTTTATCTGCTTTATAGCCAGTCCATACTAGTTTGACGCACGTAAGGCAGTAAAAGATTCTGGTGTTTGTTTTTTGATAAAAAAGGATGACCTAAACCTTATTTCTTATATACACTTTCTTTTTTTTATATTAATATAAATGGGAACTAACTGCATTATGGTTGCCATTCCCCGAGCCCCGGATAATTTTAAAAAGGCGTGTTCTTAGTACCCGGTTAAAAAAAGGCGGGCCCGGGGTCTTACAAACAAATTTAATGGGTACCTGTGGTGCAAAAATATAACAAAAAAATAAATGAAAGTTGATTCACGAAAATTTGATATGAAACAAGGGGCGTGTATTATTTAATGAAGTGCTTGGTAAGGCAGTTTTGTGTTCTTAAATGCTTTTTAACTCAATATACATTTTATTTTCATTTTATTATATTATATTGATGCAAGATTCATGCCCCGGCGGGTGCGCAATACTATTCTAGCAATACAAAAATCGTCTATGGTTTGCGATCAAAAACAAAAGTTTAGAAATATACATATGCTGTCTTAGTAATAAAAATCCTATTGATTGTTAGAACATTTTAAGGTTACTCTTGGGAGTTATCGTTGATTTTTCGAGGCAACCATAAGCTTAAATTATAACAACGAAACTAACCGAATGTCAAAATGCATATTTATGTAGAAAACAAGCAAAATGGTGTTTACAATAAGTTCGACAAACCAAAAAAACGCAAAACGTTATTTTACATAAAACAACTATTTTATACTTATATGTCTCAAGCCTGTGCATAAATAGGCATTGTTCTAGCTTATTTGTACATTATGTTATCCGCTAGTGTTTAAAAACTCTTAAATTATGTTTTCATGTACACTTTTATTTCAGGTTACAAACTTTAATATTATGAATGTATACCCTTGGAAAAAAAAAATCGCCTGTTCGGAAAACGTATGTTTACAATAATAAGTAATTTATTTTAACTAAAAACTAAAACGTATACTAGCTATAGGTTTTAAAAGCGTCTTATTTTGTATATTGTAAATATGTTTTGACCCGGTGCTGCCCTGCGGGCATCGGGGAATTGTATTGTGCCAAAATTATTACGCGAGTACCATAGCCTCAGGAAATGGCAATCCTTAACTGTATATTTTATCATCTTTAATTTCTCCTTATTTTTCATATAAAAAACATCACATGAAGATCACATATGTAAAACAGGGTATCTAACATCTTCGATGCGCAAATTGCACACATGAGCTTGTGTTATCAGTTTCGCTTTAACAAAACATACATAAAAAAATGTCAGTTACGCTTACACCGTTTTTTTTAATTAAAAACTAGACAATGAAGTATTAAACTTTAGTTATGACACTACAGCAACAAACTTTTAAAAGACTGGAATTGCATGTAAGCTTAAACATAGATATTCATTTTAAAGATGTAAAAAAAAGGTACTATGTACTAAAAAAGGTAGATGTCATCGTACATAAAACATTTCTGTAACGACTTTATAAAATAGAGCAGCTGTTTTTTTCGACTGATTACATAGTTTACTACAAAAAGTATTTATTTATATAAAAAATACAAAAAAAAAATAAAATGTTACTGCTCTTACACGCTTAAGGGTAAAAAAGTATCCTCTATTGATGGTTCGTGTTAAAAAGTACTAGAGGTCGTGTAATTAGCACTTAAAACATATTAGTACTGTAGAGGCTCTGCTAATCATGCACATAATTTGCCGAAAGTTATGTACAAAATTCTTTGTTTTTATATATGAATAAAAAGTAACCCTATGTAATGTATAAAATGGCTTAACACCTACTCTATTCTACACATACGTGGTGTATAATACAATACACAAAGCGTGTCTGTTCCTTTACTTAGTATGCTTGCATTCTAATAAATTAATGTCGTTCGTTTGTTATTATTCCATAAATTTTTATCATTTGTTAAAAGAAAACTTTTTGCAATAAAAAAAAAACTGTTTAAAAACAAAAAGTGGAGTTTTTTTAAAAAGTTTTTGTAGCTTCTATTATTTAAAAAAGTTAAGTCCCATCAACTAAAATAGCATATGTGTAAATACGGCTCTCAGCTTTGTAATGTATATTCGTGGTGCGCATAATTTTTTTGCATACAAAAAACATACGATGTTTTAGATTTTGTATTTTACGGTGACAAAAAATATTAAACTATTTACTTTTTAATATTTATTTGCAGACTCATAGACACTTGTCTAAGCTAGATATAAAAAAGCGTAGATGATACAGCTTAGTCAGATCATAAAATGTCACTTAAAACTCCAAACTATTACGCAAATTGCTTTCCAGCTTTTTTGTCATGTTTTAATGCAAAAAAAAAGCAGAAGATTGCTTTTTTTTGCTTTAAAAATATATTTGTTTGCATTATTTTGTGTAAACAACACTTAAAAAAAAGTTTTAAAGCTTTAAGTGTAATCAGATTGATATTTAACAACGTTGTGTCTGTTCGTAAGTTTCTTCTGCTATCTCCTAATTACTCTGTTGGTTTTTAGTGCAACATGACGTGATTGGTTGCAAATACAACAAACAAGAGTACACAGACATTATCAAAGGTCAAAATTTTGGCTTTTTGCTATTTTTTGTATTTGTATTTTCTTACGCTTGTTTTTTAAAAGCGAGCAAGTTGCTAATAAGTAATTTAGTCGTACAAAATAAAAAATCGTTTTAAAGATATGTCGCATTTTGCATATGTTTTTTGTTTTGTACAAAACAAACACAACGGGGTCGCAATCTTTATCATCTGAATAAAACCCAAATAGAAGGGAATGCAATCAAAACCGCTTTATTTGACAAAAACCTCAACATTTCTGCTGTTTTGCTATTTATACGCAGGTTTTTGTCAAAGACGTTGTAATGAAACTCAGCCTTTGCCACTATCAACAAAAACAGAACACAAAATTTTAAATTTTAAATATTGAAAAATAGATAATAAACTATATGAATGGATTGCTTTTACAAAATCTCTTTGTAAAATTGTAAAAAAAAGTGTATTTTATTTTTCGTTTTGTATTTTGACGCTTAAATAAAAAAATAAAAAAAATGTCAAAATAAAATATTCTTGTTCAACTATGCTGTGTGTTTGAAATATATTGTTAGTGCACATTTTGAAAATGCAAAAATTAAATTTGCGCTACCCGCAGCATCTGATAATATGTTGGTTTTTACACGTAAAACCTAATTTGAAAAAAATATACTTTTTATTTGCAGGTATACATTCTATACCCAAGCGCAAGGGTTATAATAGATTTGTGGTTTTTTTTTATTATTTTATAACATCACCTTACAAAAAATGCCTTGATTACCGATGCTTCGTAATGTAAGCAGATATACATGGTATGATGTTCATAGATAAAAGGCACGCGTAATAACACGTTTTACTTTGTGTTTTCGCTGCGAAATTTTTGTGATTACATACAAAAACACTTACTTGTAGCAAAATTGATTTCTTGTCCATTTTTCTGTATATTAGTAAGCCTTGCTTTTTTCAAATTTATAATTGTATAAATTTCTTAAAGGATTTTCTTTTGCGTATATTATTAGCAATTATAAGGTAAATACTTCAAATCGATACATCATTTTTATAAAAAATATATTACGTTTAAATAAAACTTTTACTATCAAAAAAATGTCAAACAATTTCAGTTAAATAGCACGACAATAAGTTTGTTTTAATGCACATTAAAATTGCAGTTTTTTTATTAATGTAAAATAATACTTATATTTTCGAAAAAAGAGATATGCAAATTGTATCAATAATATTCGTAAATAAAAAAAAAGGTTTTTAATAAAAAACAGATTATAGTATATAATGTTATGCCATGGTTGTTTTGCCTATTGTGGTTTGTATGCTTTGATTGGGGGCGGCCAGAACCTTTAGGCGAAACTCAATGGCTTTATACTATAAAGATGCAGTTTTTTTCTGATGCATATGTATACCCCTATACAGCAAAAAGCAATAACGTTAACACTGCAATGTCTGTAAAACTTTTATGTAGAGGTCGACAAAAGGAACGGGTCTTTTTGGAACGGTGATCGTTTTTGGAACGGTGATCGTTTTTGGAACGATCCGTATTACTATCCACAAATAAGAAACAACAAATAAAACAAAAGCGTGCATTTTATAGATGTAATTGATTTATATAAATATTTTATTAAGTATCTAAGAAAAAGACCAACGAATACATACTAGAACATTTTTCTTAGTAAAATAGATAAAATGATAGCATAAATATATAAATAGTTTACATTATGCTAAAATCTTAATATTATGTTAAACCGATTGTTCCAAAGTTTGACCTAGTTTATATGTGACAAGAAAACGTGTTTTGTATAAATTTTACTAATAAATATTACTTAATTACAAAGTAATCTAATACACAAATATATAATATTTAAAACGTTGTTGATTACAAAATAGGTTGTTAAAAAATGACACTTGTATGCAGCAGTATAGTATTTAAGGTAAACCACTAGCTGTACTAAAAGCGTGTTGTGTTTAAACATAGGGTTCTGTAGGGTTCTTGTAATTCGTACCTAAAAAGTAACAATCTGACCAATAAAATTACTATGTCTACAATTTTTACGCACCAAAAAATCCTATCGGGATTTAATTTATTGGTCTTACACTAAAGATTTGCATCTAAAAGTGCAGAAAACAATAGGCTGCTTAAGATACTGGCAGAATATACATGTGTATACTTGTATGTGCAAAAGCGATCATTTTGTAATATTCAAACGAAAAAAACACATTAACATGCAACGTGTATCCGCATAGTATTTTCACATACGATATGTGAATAAGTATTCTCTTATACACACGCCAAGATTTTTTTTTTTTAACTATAAAACAGCTGTATTCTTACACAGTAAAATAATTATGTGCATTAAACTAAAAAAATACATGTGCAAAATAGCCGTTACGCAGCGCTTATGCTGCCTTTGTTGTTTTTTTGGCTATGTTGTAGCCAGTTGTTGCACGTTATAGACACTATAAAGGCAAATTATTTTTAGTGTTTGCGTGTAAAAGAAGTTTTTTTATACGCATTTTGTACAATGCACGTGTTTGTAAAGTGCATGTCAACGCAATTTTTGTTAATTACTACGCTTATGAATCTTTTTTAACTTATAAACGCATTAAATGAGATCAAAATATCTCTACTTGTGCATATATAATTTTCTTCGTGCATACTAACAGTTTTTAAGATATACAATATAAACACAGATGATAAAATATAGAGATTTATATAAGTGTTTAAGTTTCTGTAAAAAATTATATGGTATTTAAAGACAAAACAAAATACAACGCATTTTAAATTAACATCTTATACTACAACAATTTGTTTTTGTTAGAGTAAATAGATACTGTTCTCTATTTTGTATAAAAGTTAGCTGTTTTGGTGCTTACCGTGTAAAAGAGGATAAAAGTGTGGATGTGAAACTTTAACAGTTTTTGTCATTGTTAACAAGTCGTTTTGTAGTGTCGAACAAAAATACTTATTTAAACAGTAGGATTTGGATCAGCGCTACATTTTACGTAAATTATTATATGCGCAAGTTACAATATATCTTTTCTGTACCCAAAATAATGCGGCATCTTCTATTTAAGCTCATTAAATCCTAATAGTTTTATAACATATTTTTTACACTGGTAAAGCATATATTCCCAATATCTAGTATAATGATTACATTTAACATACGTTTTTTTGCATTATACTTTTTTTATACACTTCTTTGCTCCGTTACATCACCTTATTGTTTGCAAACTTATAAATATGTGCTATGTAATGTACAACTTTTTTAGACAATCCTGCATATTTAAGGCTACCACTATTTGTAAAGTCGTTTTTTTCTTTTACTATGTTTTTTTTTTTGTAAAAAAAAACACATTGACATATCTTTCTGTCTATTTGAGCGACGTTACGTCACGCCCTCAAATTCAGTTTTTATATACAGTTTGCCTAAGTGGTTGTCTGCTCAATCTAGGTTTTACAAAAGGTAACGAGCTATGGTTAGATAGTGATATGTAGTCGAGTCATACATAAATTACTATTATTATATACGTAGTTCAAAAATCTAATAAAAATTATTATAATCATTTATAGTTGTATATGTATATGTTGATATTAATAATACAGTAATATATGTATATTTTTTCTACTATAATTTTGGTGTTTTTTATATAAAAAATTGAGTTTTTATAGTACCAATTATCTTATTACTACCACAGAAAGAAAAGATAACTTTTGCAATTGCGTATGTCAAAAAAATATTTATAACACAAAGAATTTTAAAATTACACATATTCGTATAAGGATCTTAAGATAAAAGTCATTCTTAGTCGTTGTTAGTATCATGTATATTTTTCAAAAGAATTTAATAAATACGTAAATGGTCAAACACAAACTGGGTTTTTAACCCCGAGTCTCTGAATATTTTTCGATGCGTTGTATTATAATTTCCTCTGATTGCCAGCGTAAAGTTTATGGTATTTTTTTATCAAGCATAATGCGTAAATATGACAAAATAACGAGGCAAATTTTAACTTAAAAAAAGCATGTTTTTTACTACAACTGCAAGCTGTATTCTTTTAAAATAATATTAAACAAAACCGACAAGAGCTACACAGTACAACTGTATCAATAAATCAGTGGCTTGTTGCGGAAAATGAATGTATTTACAAAGTTGCAAGTACATAAATGCTACAAAAATAGATTCTAAGCTACCTCATACCATTAGCAGTAATTTTTGTGTAGATAAAATATTTTTACTTTGAGGAGCGGTAGAGGTAAGAAAATAGTTTTATTTTATGAACATATGTCCCTAAAATCAGGCTGTGTTTTTTTGGGGCAGTGAACTTGTTTAGCTTTCTCCAAGTTTTGTCAGAAAGCATCGGTAAAATTTCTTGGTTTTTTTATTTACATATTGTACTTAGTAGACCTTGCACAATAACATATTTTTTTTACAAAAATTTGGCTTTAAGTCTTTGTTAAGGTCAGGAAGGCATGACAAAAAATGCACTATAATAATTATTTTCTGCAAAAAAATTAACAGTGATTACACGTGACCTGGAACTGTCGTATTTTGCAGTTTTTGTCAGTTTTGTTAAGTATGAATATGCGAATAAAAGTTTTTAATAATTTTAATTTTTTTTTATAAAGATTAATTTACTGTTTTTTTTTTATGTTTTGGTTTTTTATCTTTTTAACGGCGTTGATCATAAATTATAAAATCAAATATATACGTCTCGTAAACAAGCGTTTTTTAAAGGTAAGTTATATAAATGCAACAACTGCGAAATTATACACTTACAGTACAGTAACTTTAGTAACTAACAGCTTTAAATTGTATACGATGCAGTCGTAAGTAATTATAGTCACTTTGTGTTAAGGTTAAGGTATTGCCTATGTTGCAAATATATGGCTACGTGCAAAATGATATTTTACGCACCCTTTGTGCTAGTAGGTACATTTAAATTTAGAGTTTTGCTAGTTGTATACTACCATTATACAAAAAAGTAGTAAATATTGTAAACATTAAATTTAAAAGTGAATGGCGGCATCCATGGGGTTATGCAAGTTTTCATATAACATACAGCAATATTGACATGTGCAATTTATGACTAGATATATACTTAAATGTCTTTTCGATGTCCTGCTTTAAAGAGTAATGTCTTTTGCAAATATAGTTTTTTTTCAAGCAACTGTTGAGGTCAGACCAGATAGTCTGCTCTCACTTTAGGCTGTACGGAAAAAAATTGTCTCTAGAAAATAGATTATAATGACGCCGTGCATTAATATCCCCAATCGACTTTTTCTGGTAAGAGCTTAAGCGATTTTGAAGAGGTTTGTGGTGTCAAAATCGTATTATGATACAAAAGTGACAAGTTAATCTATATTGAACTCTATCATGTGTCAAACTTGATTTGTGACATGTTTTGGATAGATTAAAAGCTTTATAAGAAGAGACAATAAAAAAAGCATCTTTAAAATGGTTTCCAATAAGAAAGTTAAGTCTACCCCCGCCTCATCCAAAAGCAACAAAAAAAATTAGATCATATAATTTTGTTTTAGTAAAAACCTCTATGAATAAATTATAAAAAAATAATTTCTGTGTTTTAGTTTTTTTTTTTTGGGTTAAAATCCCATGGGAAAAATACAGAAGGTTACATGGCATACAACTGGTGCAAAAACGTTTTTTGACAATAAAATTTTCCAGTATTATTTTTTGTGTTTTTTTTTTTTGCAGGTAAAAAATTTTGTATGCAAAACAGCACTCATAATAGTGGTAAATCCTCAAGATACTAAAGTCCTATGCAAAAAATAAGTTTATCTAATTTTGTATATTTTGTATATTTTTTCTGTATTGATTTCTGAGTAAAGTTATAATTTAATAAGATTACGATCTTAAAAATCTGGATATTTACAAACAAGCCTTCCTATAAAAATAAAATGTGCATTAATTTAGTAAGCAACGACGAAAAACAGATAAAATATTTTAATGATTGATGCAATTTAGTTCTTATGCAAATATTTTTCTATTTGTCATTTTTTATTCAAAAAGTTATTGTTTTTAGTCTAGGTAAGAGGTGTAAATTCTGTTTAAGTTACTTGTATTAAAAAAGGTGATGACAAAGGCTCGCATGCCCTCATCTTTATTTATTTATATCAAAGACATTTTCATCCGCATATTTATGGTGCCTATATACATACAAAACTGTTTAGAGAGTATTCAATCAAGGCAATCCTATAAAAAATGCAAATAACCAATTAAAATGTGCAAAACACTAAGCTTCTCGTTTATAAGCACAAGCACTAGCCAACAAGCTTTATATAATACTGGCTTAGTACAATTCCGGGTAAAATATTTATAATTTGTATAGCTGTTTCTTTGCAAAATTATGGGCAGACTAAAAAATATTTTTCTCGTGCTAACACAAAAAACCCGACGCTTTTGAAATCCTTTGGACCCAGGATGCGTAAACAGTGGTGCTATTTGGGTTAGTCATGGGGGGGGGACGGGGGGAGTCTGACCCTCCTGACTAATTTTTAGTATGTAAATTTTTACTTAACTTTATACAAAGAAAAAACTTATATATGTATTGAATTACAA
>JAQFYM010001168.1:0-38304 GCA_034694785.1 Agrenia bidenticulata | reverse complement strand
GAAATAGGGAGATTTTCACAAAGACTTCATCCGTCAGAGCTTGTCGAAGTAGTTAGTGACTGTCGCGTCAGCTACAGTCATAATCCTCACACCATGTTCCCTGGAAATGTACTTAATAACCGGATGCCTTGTTGGAGTGCTGAGCAAATAAAGAAAATCACTTCTTCAAACTTCAACGAGGCTTCTCCGGAATTGATATGACTATATGACATCTTCAGACCAATATAAAAAGAACCGTCGTCAAAGATCGGCAAGTCAGTAGTGCTCCTCCATCTCAAGTCCATCACATCCAATTTCTATACATTCATTCAAAAATCAAAACTATGAAGTCCCCCATAGCCTTCGTTATCCTTCTTCTGAGCTTGGCAGCGCTGGTTAGCTGTCAAATGGGCCGAGGCTACCAAAGTAAGTATTTGAAAATCCATTAATAATCACATTCAGAAAGTTCATAATTACAGGAAACTACAATATTTTCTCAACTTTTGTAGATGGTAGTGGACAGAAACCTGGGAGTTGTTACAGACCGGGGGGATCACAAGGAAACAATTGGCCTAGATATCGTCGAGAAGCCGATGCAGTGGTCCATACCGACGAAAAGAAAATTGAGAAACGTCAAATTCAAATTTTACCCATTCGGTATCCGCAGTATCCTTATGGATATGGTGGTGGTTCTCAAGGAGGGAATGGAATCATTGGAAGCGGCGGAGGAAGTCAGGGTGGAAACGGATGGGGAAGTGGAAGGCGATGCTACATCGATTACGACTGCCAAGGTAAGGATTCTTATCATAGATAAGCAACTGCTTTAAAGCAAACACTAATACAATAAACCATTCGTTTTATAGGTAACAAGAAATGTTGCAGCGGGAACTGCATGACTCCAGCATTTGTCGGCTAAACGATTCCACCGAAATCCAATCAGCTTGATCAAAACAAATTATTGTAATATTTTCATGGGATCTGCTGTAAATTAAAAACCTACTCTGAGCAGCTACCGTTCGTTCCCACAAGATTTTGCCATTCCAGACAAAAGGGGGAAGTTCATAAACCCCCTCTAGTCGTAAGCTCATATAAAGCTGGAGAGTTTTTCATCAATAATATTATCGATAAGCGGCAGAGCTCATCAATAATATTATCGATAAGCGACAGAGCTCATCGGCATCGTTGGTTATTTAACTTCCCAGCCTTCATACACCTTACCACTCGCAAGGCATCATTCTCAATCTCAACTGTAGTCTGGAAATCCCATGTGTACCTGTCATTCGAAAATAAAGAATAGTCTAATTTTTCCTGGATGTCATGGCAGAAGACTCGAAATCATATTGATTTTTTTAAGCTTGTCGCGTAGTTCCAATGCCGTCAACGTCATGCCCTTCAAAACAATCACGCCCTAGGTTTTGTAAACATGAGATAATTAAGTGCGACATTTCCTCATAATTGTTAATCCCAAGTCCTCAGGTGGAGGTGGTGGCAAAGCTACCCTCTTCAGCCAAACACTTACTCATCAAACATTTACCTGCGTAGGTAAGTTATGAATGACTCAGTAACTGAGGGTGGTAATGTCAAATCAATTAACAGGTACTGCATGCATCCAGTGTTTGCACAGTGGCCGGCTTGTTAGCTCTACGAAGAGCTTTTAATTTAAAAAAAATCCATAATCATAACGAAGAAAAATCAATTAAAATTTAGTTGTACATATAATAAGTTATTACATATTATTTTTAATTCTCCTTTAAAGTTCTTCTGTACAGAAGGAATTAATTTTCAGAGTAGTTAATTCCTTTCCATTTCATGGTAAAATAAAATTGGTGTAACGTAAATAACGTAATGTTCAGTGTGAGGATTTTTTAAAAATTCAATGAAAATATTTTGAGGCGTATTTGTCGCTTTTGAAATTTTTAAACGTATAAATGACTCAGGCATATTTATCTCCTAGGCATAAATGTCTCTAGGCATAAATGTCGCATCTCCAATGAACTAGTCAACTTTGTCAAGTGTATAATAACATTACATTACATTACAATTACAACCTTGCATAACTCAATTACAATATCAATACGCCCGATAATAACTATACTGTCTGCATATGGGGACTTTTTTTACTGCTAATTAGTTTAACTATCATACGAGGGTACAAGGAATAGTTGATTTAATTTTTCATTCAAAAACTGTCTGTAAACAACGGAACCGGTTCAAGTCTTTGGGATGACTCGGAACATTTTTCTCTCATTTTCTGATAGAAGCAAATCCACTTAAAAAACATAAATTCTTGTAAACACGCATAAAGTGTTATCCATGTTGATTGTTGACCAACTCAATGACCCAGTTTGACCACTTGAGGTAAATATCCACATTATGTAAATCAATCCAAATATTAACTTTCCACACTCTTCTCCGTTCCCAAAACATCAAAGAAGACAAGTTCTCAAAACCTGAAAATCTAAACTGCCAAATTAATCGGACACAAAATTTACGAGTCATCCATCCTCCAACAATTACGTCATAATCCTCATTCAACATTGCCTGGAAATGAACTTAAAAGCAGGATGCCTTGGAGCGTTGTTTGTTTGTGCTGAGCAAATAAAGAAAATCACTTCTTCAAACTTCAACGAGGCTTCTCTGGAATTGATATGACTACACATGACATCTTCAGATGAATATAAAAAGAACCATCAACAAAGATCGGCAAGTCAGTGGTGCTGTTCTATCTCAAGTCCATCACATCCATTCTTTTATACTTTAATTCAAAAATCAAAACCATGAAGTCCTCAGTAGCCTCCGTAATCCTACTTCTTAGTTTGGCAGCGGTGGTTAGCTGTCAAATGGGCCAAGGTATTTGAAAATCTATTATTTTTCACATTCAGAAAGTTCATAAGTAAAACAAACGACTCGCTCAACTTTTGTAGGTAGTAGTGGTAGCCGACAGAAACCTGGGAGTTGTTACAGACCGGGGGGATCTAGATATCGTCGAGAAGCAGTGGTCCATACCGACGAAAAGAACATTGAGAAACGTCAAATTCAAATTTTACACTTTAGATATATTCGGAGTCCTTTTGGAACTGGAGGCTCTCAAGGAGGCAATGTAATCATTGGGGGAGGTTCCCAAGGTGGAAATGGAAACATTGGAAGTGGAGGAGGAAGTCAGGGTGGCAATGGAATTCGATGCTCCAACGATTACGACTGCCAAGGTAAGGATTCATATCAAAGATAAGATAACTAAATACTTTAAAACAAATGCTAATACGATAAACCATTTGTTTTATAGGTAACAAGAAATGTTGCAGCGGGAATTGTTTGACCCCAGCATTTGTCGGCTAAACGAATCCACCAAAATAGATCTAAATCGAGTCAGCTTGATAAAAATAAATTTTTGTAATATTTTCATGGGATCTGCTAATTAAAAAAGTAACTTAACCTAAAGGTTTTCTTTCTGTTATTTCCTAAACTCCAAATTGATTAATGTGAGTAATGCATGAACATGATTTATGAGTTGGGTAACCTTTTTTGTTGGAACTAGAAGGGGTTTAATGAAACCGATCTATTTTTATAAGCAGTACACATATCATCATGAAACATTATATAAACTCTTATAGACTTTGAGTACAAAAAGAGAACTAAATATTTAATCATAAAATAAATCAAAATCCCCTTCTGTCATTCATTCAGTCAACTAAATGCGACGACCTTTTCCATTTCAAACTATTTCCGTTTCCATGTTCTCTTCTTCGACTTCCGGGGTGCTTTCAACTTCGGTGGTATCTTTCGGTACCGGGGCTGAATAAGAAATTTTACAGGTCAAAGGTATGTCAGTCAGCGATTACATTCAAAAACTGAAAATCACTAATGAAAACTTAGTAAATTCAAAATCACCTGTTTGAGGAATCTGGCCAGCCCGAAGAGTCTGGTTGAGTCTTTCGATTTCTTCTAGAGACGTGGCGTTTTTTATAGCTTCTTTAATCGCTGCGTTAACCTCGCTCGACCTTTCTGCAGATAGTAACTGACCTACGAAATCCATAGCCAAATCAGATTAGACACTTACAGAGCAGGAAAGTTAAACCGGTAGCTCACCTCTTCGAACGACAGTTTTCGGCTTGACCCCTACTCCATTGGTTATTCCATTCTCCTCTTCATCGTCAATTTCCATTCCTACGTCAGCAGTTCTCGTGCTGGCGATTTCCTTGCGGACCTCTTTACCTTTCTTAGTCTTAAAGAACGCTTTAGCTTCTTCTCTTTCCTAAAATTTATTATAAAATTTCAATGATTTCAAAAGCATCATAATAATAACCAATAACACATTGATAAAACAATAAATAATAGGTATTTTAGCAATGACGACTGACTTGCCTGAAAAGTAGCAACTCACCTTCATCCCTATCTTTCTGAAGTCCAAGACCCTTAGATTAGGAAGTCGATAAATGACGTACATCCGGTAGTGCTCCTTCGTCGAGACTGGATTGAAGAGGAAACTCAGGTGACGGAGGTATTTAAGATTGACCAGGTTATCAATCTCCCCAAGCTCTTGGATCATATTGTTGGTCAAAACGACGGTCTCCAACTCTGGAATGACTTCGTGCAAGTCTGGGCTAATCCGTCTATATCAGACAAAGAAATATATAATTCAAGGTTCCAATTTCCAACACATATTCTAATTGTTTGTTGTAAGGTAACCGATAATTAAAGTCCATAAAATTAAACTTACACAACACGATTGTTGTTCATCAAGATATTTTTTAATCTTGGCAGAAGGGGGAAATTGTCTATTTTCCTGATATCATTATCCGAAAAGTCGATTGTGTCGAACTGATTCTGCAAAACAATTACACAATCACTATTTATTGCTTGACAATTGACATATTGACATTTTGAATTCAATGTCACTGTCACTTTCAGCATCTTGTCATTTTAGTATAATGAATAACAACAATGAACATAAAGTAAAAATATTCAAAATTACAAATCCTGAATCCCCAACACATTCAACTTACCAGCGTTGCTCCCAAGTTCTCAATCATTGGAATCTTGAAGCCTACAAGGTCAATACACAATCTCAATTAGTCACCAATCCTTAACGATAAATATATTTAAACCACACTTAAATTTAAAAACAATCCAAACGCATTACCTCGAAGATCCAACTCCCGATCTCGAACCGGGTTCATCCGCTGATAGCTGTTTTGAATCAACTCTGGTGTTAATTTAACCATCTTGCCTCAAGCTATTAGACTCCTTACTAACTAACAGTAACTAATTACTATTACTTAACTAAACTACACAAGTTTTAACTAACTGATGAATTTATTTGCAAACATTAATTAAAACTTGACACAATTAAAGAAGCCTTGCCGCTCAGTAGAGTGAAATGAGTGGGATTCAAATTATTCCGCCTTTCCCTTAACTGGCTTGGATAGGCGCAGGTTTTAGCTACTCTGTTCCCAAATTCCCAATATTATTTCTCTGTCGATGACTTTCTCCTACAGCTTTCTCTTTTAAATTTGTGAAATCCGTAAAATTAAAAGGTCAAAGGTCTTACTTGTTTCAGTATTAGTATGAAAGTGAATAATGACTGGAAATTCACACAATGTATCAACTGATTTATTCACTGTAGAGTCAAGTAGTTACCAAAATTTTAATCTTTGAATCCAAATTCAATTTTGATTAAGCAGAGTTAGCTATTGAAGGATTGACGAGTAATTAAATTGAACTTTTGTCAAATACTAAATTAAATTTTGTAACGTTTAGAGTAAACTGGTAGGGGAAGCCTAACTAACAGGTTTAGGGAGTACTTCTACTGGCACTGCTGGCACCGCTACCGCTGGTACCGCTGGCACCGCTGCTTGAGCTGGGTCAACTGGCCTGAACCGGCTGAACCTTGGCCGGCGAAGCTGATGGACCGTACTCATCACTGTCGGAAATTTCGCTGGCTTCGACTATATTCTTTGGGAAGTATTTGGCACCAACCTCGTCCTGTTGCTCTTTAGCCAACTTTTCGACCATGGGCTTTATTGAATTTAAATGGAAATAGTTTTGATTAATTAGTTTTTAAATCAGGGATCCAATTATGTTTTAGAGAGTGAGTTTATAATTTAATAAGGAAACAAAATCTACGCACTACAGCCACTTGAAGCCCTCCCCATCCAGCGTCACTAGCACTCAATGCTCCCTTGAACATACTGTCCATGTCCGTTTCTGCATAAGGCTCCCATGGCCTTGGGGCTGGGAGTCCCCATGTCCCAGAGTTTATTAAAATGCACAGGGCTGTCAAGAAAACTACTGGGTTAGTCATTCTCTGAAGTTTTGGATTCAAAATGGCTTGTGCAACTTATATAATGTAATATGGATCACTCGAAATATTAATGTAGCTTATGCATTACTGATGTCTAAAAATAATGAAAAATCTGATTGTTAGCTAGTAACTTTCATTGATTTTTTTTAACGAGACTGTAAAAATTTGAGCAGTTAATTTAAAGGGGTTCATTGTTCACACAAGAACAATAACCGCCCTCAATAGTCAACTGTAAAAATGAAGGTTGCGGCAGTTGTGTTTGGGAGTCCACTCGTTGGGAAAAATTGAATTGACATAAACATAAAAACATGATAATACATTGTAATTTATTGAATATAAGGCGACGATAAAAAGTCAAAAAAATATTTAACGAAACTTTTCTCACATTTTCATAATTGTAAATTGTAATCGAAATGCAACTTGAGAATCCATTTATTTATTTAGTACAGGCAGGACCCAAATTCAGCTTAATTAAAAAAGTCCGACCCAATTTGGTCAAAAAGGACAGGGATTTTTTCAAAAAGGGGCGTAAAGTACTTAACGATGGGTAAAAGTCATTACGATTACTTAAAAAAACATAGCAACTCATTTTTAAAAACCCCTGTGGGGCTCGGTTTCTGGAGCCGTCCCTGGAAATTCTTTTTGAAAATCTAGTCTATAAATTGTTTAAATATTTGCATTCATTTTCGAAGAAAAGAATTTGTTATTTTTTAGTCAGTTTTTGCATATCCAACCTTAAGCAATTGGCATCACTCGTCCTTAAAATTACGACTGATTTTTTCCAAATTCATAAAATTAGGTGGTAGCTTTTTCACCCACCTCTTTTTGTGTTGACGCAGCGATCCAAGCTCCTAATTCTTTACAAATCATTTACCGAAAGGGAAGATTAATCGTTTCAATGTCCCTGTGATTACATATTGTCAAAAAGTGCGAAATCAGATGACCTATTGAAATGCAAATCTCTAATCCTAGGTCTCCACAATGCAAACGGACCTCCGAAAAGCTCCAAGTCTCTCCACCAGATTCCCTAATAGCTCAAAAAATACCGAAACCCGTCTGTGGAATAATATTATCAGGCTTATACAAAGAATTGGTGGGTGAAAAAAAAACTGGCTGAATTAGAGCCGTAATTGGTAATGAATTCCAGTGATTCCGAATCACACACAGATTCATTAAACCCAGAAGGGGCAGACAAACAAGTCGGTCCATAATTGTAAATGAAGCCTGAATCGAAGGGAAATGAAGGATACCCCCTCGACCCTGCCAAATCAACGCCATTATGTATTATTACAGATACGTAAGCTTGTCAAGCTTCTTCTACTGCGTGGAAAAAATGACACTTTTTTTATTCAGAGGAACACAAATGAGATTGAATTGCTAGAATTGTCATAACCCAGAGCAGTTTAACCAGAAGGGTTGTACACAAACCACGTTCTCATGTATAAACCCACTCTGATTTATGTATACTTAGAAAATCTCATCGGGAACTTAGACGAGGAATTATTGTGACCCTAGCCAAAATTGAACTCCACTGCCTTCGACCCGCGCGTCTATATCAGCCCCCTATAACTCGTCCCGATCGATTCGGCGCAAACAAATTATAGCGACTAAAACTCGATGCAGTATTTACATGCCTAAACAAAATTCATCGCGATCGAAATTCGACACCGTACTTAATCACCACAAAACTAATCATGGGGCCCAAAATTCTATTACAAGGAGCAGGAGCAGGCAAACTTTTATGAAGAACTAAATAATGCGAGCATAAAATGCCTCAAGGTACGTATCTAGGCCGCCCAGGAATGTCTGTGAAGCATGCGCAGTGTGACTTAAGTCCTTAAGGCCCCAACCTTTTAATGCAAGGCCCTCGTGGAGATTCGAATACCTGAGGACTTCACTTATGAACGGCCCCATAATAGATGATGAAAGGCTCCTGCACTTCTTCTGTCAGTTAGTTAAGGCCCTAATTCTGAATTAAACTTTTTTTTAGATCTCTCTGTATAGATTGTATACAAGACTAGCCGATCCGTATGTAAAATGGTCGGGAGAAGGTTACCCAGTTTTTTTATCCTTTAGTATATGGAAGGAGCTTCAGAGAAGGAATTGATTGTCATGTCTGGACTATTAAGCTTCTATTGTCGTTCCCCTCAAATTAGTCTTTGTCCATGTCATTTACTCCCTATTCACTCTATTATAATCTGACAGAGAGGATTTATTGGGAGGGCAGGATGGATTTCAAAATTGGACAAATCTGGAGCATATACTTTTCTAAACTCTAGTTTTTTAAGTCTTGCTGAATTTTGACAAAAAATAATTAGAACGCTCGCTTTGAAAATTTTGAAACTAGCCCGAGGTCAACTTTTGACCTTGTTGACGCAACCACAAAACCCATGAATTTTTAACCGTTCCATTAGGGAGAATAAAAATCATAAAACCCTCTACGACCAAATTAGTTGAGTTTTTGACAAAAATTTATTATAAATATTTTTACTTTGAAAAACCTTTGAAACTAGCACAAGGTCAACTTGGGGTTTTTGACCATTTTGATATTTTAAAATTAGAGGGAGAGAAAAATTCCTAAAATCCTCTAGAGCCCAACAAGGTAGTTGACCATAAAATATAATTTTAAGATCCTTTGCCCCAACTGCCAATCAACTCCCGTTTGTTCCGCAAATCTCTTCCCACTTTTCACATCTCGATAACTTTTGCTAAGACATCCCAAGAATCCTCATCACCTCCATTTTGTCTCCTAAAATTATGATTGTTTT
Organism: Agrenia bidenticulata; assembly: GCA_034694785.1. Classification (NCBI taxonomy): domain Eukaryota; kingdom Metazoa; phylum Arthropoda; class Collembola; order Entomobryomorpha; family Isotomidae; genus Agrenia; species Agrenia bidenticulata. The sequence continues at coordinate 29,256 of JAQFYM010001168.1, read as the reverse complement.
TTTGACAAACCTCATTTGAATCCCCTTTGTCCCTTTGTGAATAGAATTATACATAAGTCCCTTCCAAGAATTATTCATACTAGCCCCCACCACCTCGAAAAGGGGGGCTCTACGTTGGGGAGGGTGTGAGAGACTCATTATCGGCCAATTCATACCTCCTCAACTCTCTGGGTGTTAATGAGCAAAAGAGTTTAATGAAAAAACTAGCCCCTACTGCCAAAGCTAATAAACCGTTCAAACCGGGTACAACCAAGCAGCGCAGATGAGTCAGGTCAATTCGATTTTTAATTGTCGATTCGAGTTTTGAATATTCTGTAACATAAATCCTATTTAAAAATTCCACCTGCTTGTACTCTCTTCTAGGACATCTTAAATGGAAATGGTAAAACTTGACTTGTTCGAAAGTAATCGTCAGGACGGACGTAGGGATGAACGGACGGACACTCGAATATGTGCATAAAGTAGCTGCGCTACTTAATAATGCTAATCCCTAATCACCTCACTTATTCTTTAAGAATGGACTGGATTCCTTAGGACAATGTAATTCATCTCTCACGGAGTGTACAACTCCACCACCTCGGCCACATTCCCCTCTGTCTGCAACAATGAGCCCTTGATTTGCTAACAAATCAAATTTAACCCCTCTCGGTATTTATATTTAGAAATTTAACATCCGCTCCGCTCATTTTCCCTACCCGCCTGGGTCAATGGCTAATCAGAGCTATTTGTTTGCCCTTTTATCAACTTCATTTCTCACCATGGGCTGGTCTTGCAATTTAGTTTGAACACCTTGGGCCTGTGACTATGGTACGTACACCTTGGATTTTTATTTACAAATTAAAATTTCTAACTCTTCTGAGCTAGTTAAAACAGCTTTCTTAGGTTTAAAAAACCTTGAAGAATTTATTATGTTTTCGTTCGTATAATTTGTTTCGGCATATTTGTAATATGGGAAAGATATTTATTTGGGGTTTAAATTTTTCTTTGAATTATGGAAAATGAAATATGGACCAAAGAATTCTGAGCCATGGACTGCGGAATAGAATTTTAAAAGGCTTTTCTACTTTATAATTCCCTACAAATGTCTGTGTTCTCTTGTCTCACTGCTCATCCATAACTTCTGGATCTATTTCAAACGTTGAATCCATTTGATTTGACAAGACTAAAGTAGAGTTCCGACATTTAATTATGATACCACTGAAAAAATCTACCCCTACCCTTCTAAAACATCTTTACGAAAACTAGTACCTACTCTAAAATTCCCTTAAAATGCCTGCCTGTACTTTTGCTTGTTTATTCCACTAACTCCTCCATAACTTCCAAACCGATTGAAAACGAAATAGTTCATTCGATTCACAATACAATTGCAACCACGTCCTTTGAGTAATCTTGTAATTTAGTATGTTCCAAATGCTAAAAAAAAATGACCCTTGCCCTTCAAAAAAAATCATTTCAAATAGTGGCCTATTATGGCCATGTAAGAAGCCTAGTTCCTCGAAAGCACCCACGTCCTTTGAGTTATTTGTAATTTTTAGCATGTTTGAAAGTGAATAAGATTATGTGTGTGAAAAACACCTAAAAACATTTTGAATAAGAGCTGTAAGGAGAAATGCTAGACACCAATTTGGGTTTAATTTTATTTCCCAATGAATAAGGAAAGTAGTGGCTGAGAAACTGCGTAGATTCAGTGTTTTAAATCCTCTCATTCAATTTACTCCTTTTGTCCCTCCAGTCCATTGAAATTGCATAAGCAGCCTGAGAAAGCGAACATCCGTGTGTGTATCCTATTAACAAATTTAGATGCCCCATAGGGTCCTTCCTGAGTCCCCTCGGTGCCTACTCTGCGTACTAGGACGCCAGAGGGGCCGAAACAGCTTTGGTGGCCGGAACAAAAGTGAGATTTAAGACGAATTTCACAATACAAACCTATTGCCATCTTATGCACACAATTCAAAGGCTTTTCTAACACTCTTCTACCCTCCGAGCTTGGGTAGGCTGAAGGGTATTACTGAAGGGTAGGACAAGGATGGGTATAAGGGGTAATCGTCCGAATTATAATTGGATTTCAGGGAGAGGAAAAAATTAGGGGAAAAAATTATGAGAAAACTTATACCGGCACAATCTGAGTCGCAAATGTTTTGGTAAGGTGCTTAAAAGAGGAGATTGGGTCCATCACCTCACTATGACACTAAATCTCCCTTGTAAAGAAGACCCGGGTTGTTTTTAATGAATTTTTACCGCTTTAAGGGATTACATGGTGAAGGACAATAGGCTAAGGGTTACTTGAGTGCCACAAGGTACTTATAAAGAACACGAGAGCATGACGATCAACTACACTAAATCTTTCCTGTGACGTGACACGTGTTTTTAAAATTTTCAACCCTTTTGGATTAAATGGTAAGGGAGATTTGAAACAGCAAGCCACTTTTAAAGAAGTTGAGATCATAGCGATAAGGATCAACCTTGACTTGTTGTTGACACTAAATTAGTCATTGACACTAAATCTCCCTTGTAAGGAGACGTACTATTTTTTATGTACCATTTCCCCAGTAGCTGGACTAAATGGTAAGGGATATATGAGTCCCAAATTGGGGAAAACAGTTCAAAACCCAACGTTTTTTAGGCTTTCACGGTGACTCATATTCTTGAGCATTTTCTATGCTAGCAATTATTTCCAAACCGTCCAGAGAGTTCCGTCCATGCGGAGATAATTGCATGAAAAATTAAAAGTCCACGTCCCACTCGACCCTCTAAACAATTTGTAATTACTGTGACGTCCCAATGGGTGTCCCATTGCATTTTGACCGGGAGTGGGTGGTGTACGTGGATCTTGTAGAGGGCACAATGGTAACTCCCTAATTGACATTTAAGATCTTGTTATAATAACTATTGAGAGATATGATTACATTCAATTATGGCACGGCCTTTTCCCAGCAATTAACTCTCAGCTTCGGGTTCCTTCCTCTCCACTTTCTCAAAATCTCAACTTTGTGAGAGACATTATTTCTAGGGTTGGCCATTGAAAATTCAAGTGGAAAATTAAAAATTGAAACATTTCGTGAAACTTCATGAAATTTTGATGGCCAAAAATGGCCAATTTTAAGTGCCAATTTATCATAACAAAATACCTGTATTTACTTTCATATTTATTCATACTTCTAGAGGGGCTTGAAAAACGTTCCGGTAAATTATTTTATTTCATATTTTTCATAAACAAACTCTGAAAATGAAATTTGGCCAACCCTGATTATTTATCAAGCCGTGGGTGTAGGTAGCCCAGCCTACGTATAATTCACACCCTAATCATATTATCATATACATGGTCAACGTGACTCGAGACATTTTCAAAGATTCGAAACGCTTTTCGTTTTTTAAATTCTTCCCAACCAAATGATATGGCTAAGGCAAAGAATTATGTACTAAATACAAGTCTAAGGGGTTGATATAAGTACATGAGATTTATGAAGCGAGTCTGATATAATTTAAACGAGAGAGAGATCCATTGTTCAATTACTATATTATGGAAAACTCAAGGGCATCCTTAGAAACTGTAAACATGAAAGAGAATGCATTTCAAAATAAAAGTTAAATCACATGGGTAAGTAGTGCTACATATCTTGAACCCTGAACTCATCGATTGAACTGCAGTGCAGTATGGAAGAAGCCGACAGCGAAATCGTGATCGTATTCAATCGTCGTTGCACACAATCGTCACCGTACATAATTGTCGACTACATAATCGTCATTGAGTACACAATTGTTGGCGTACATGCACATCACAGTCCTATTACTTAATTGTCACCCTCGCCATATTTAACTGTCGCCTTACATGCATGTCTCTATTATCTATTGGCAGTGGGTACTTATAATCAGCCTTGGTTACATAGTCATCCTAATACACAATTCCGTACTTACATGTCCTCGGTACCTCATTTTCGTCCTCCCCAAGTCTAATTATATCTGTGTACATAATTGCAATGTCTCTTGTACATATTTCTTGGTATATATTTGTCACATTCATATTTCCACATGTCCACACACACCAAATTTAAGTTGTACTGAAATTTCCATTCCCTCAAAAAAAACATCCAGCCTTTCACCACAATCACCAAGGGTCATCCATTTCTAATAAAGTTTAAAACCCAAAGGCTGTCATTACCCTTTACTAAATCATACACTCAAGATAAAAATGAAGATGACCCTGGTGGACGAATAAAGTCCCCCTCAACTTACAAAGACTCCCCCCTCCCTCTCTCTCTTAATGTATAATATAAACGTCTTATGTTTTTTATGAAGCCCACATGAACGGAGAGTGAGAGATAGGTGGTGGTGTTGTAAGTGAGCACTTAGGCCCCTCGTCCACAAGCGTCTATCTGTGTGTGCAGATAGAAATACCTTTCTCAGTCTGTCATCGAATAATTGAGAGAAAGCTTTTACCCCGGAGTAAATTGAGGCTTTGATTAAGCCCGGCTCTGGCCGAGTTGGACAAGAGGAACAATGGGCCAGGTAATGATATGGAAATGCAATCTAAATGAATGAAGGGAGTTGACAGGCCCCTCTCTCCTCAACACAAACTAAATCAATCTATCTTCCCTAACCGAAACTAGAAAATACTTAGGAGGGCAGAGGGGGCCATCCACGTCCCACACTCTCAAAATATAAATCAAAATACTCCCTCCGAGACTGACTGACACTGAATCCCCCGTGTCATTTTCATTTCCCCTTATTGAATTTGTATAGACCAGTGGGGCTTGACGACAATGCTCTCGAGTTCGAGCTCGAGCAGGCGGGTCACTCTAATTGTAAGTCTAAGAGCATGATGTGACCCAGGTCAAATGTCTTCATGCAGTTGCAATTCAAGACACTCCAGAAGCAGAGGGGATCATCCACACTCGAAAATCTGGATATATAAATCAAAATACCGCCTTACTGACTGACACTGAATCCCCCCATATAATCATGGTTTTATTTCCCAAATTTGAAAAGACCCGTAGGGGTTGACTCTGAACTCGAGCAAGCCCTTTATATTTCCTGATAGGGTCACTTTAAGTCTAAGAGTATGAATGATGTGACCTATGTTACATGTTTTTACGAATCCGAAATTCCGATTCAAAATCCTCTGAGAGGCAAGCCCTTTATCTCTGTTAATAGGGTGAAAGTGATGTGACCCAGGTCATAGGCCTTTATGGAATTACAATTTAATGCTCCTCAAGGCCATTGTAGATAGTCATTGGCGGTTTGGCAGTGCCGGGTAAGAGGTTATAAGTAGTGTAATTTGTAATGCCCCCGAGATGTGAAATGTTGCAGAGGCCTGAGAGCCACTACTACTACGAGTTTGAGTAGTCCACGAGGGTGGCTGACTTGGAAGATTTTATTAAAGTGGGTGAGCAGTGGTGGTGGTGGCAGGACAGAACTAGGAGCACTTTGGGTTGATCGATCAATCTAATCATCTAATGTAATGTGTAATGTAATTCAGCTAATAACAAGGAACACACTATGTTGGACTAATGCACTTCGGCCCAGAACTCTCCAGCCTATACTCAATCCATATAGTCCCCACTACCCCTTCACACCAGAGACCCGCACGGGCCATATAGGCCCATTTAAACCATTCACCATTCCCAGCTCCCAAGGAGAAAGCTTGATTTACAACACATGGACTTTCCTCTTACCAAAAAATAAGGACCACCCATCCAAAAACCCAATCCCCCCAGCAGCCCCAAAGGAGACAACTACCACCGACCCGAGCTCATACCCCAAGGAATTAAAGGTCACCTAGTTGATAATGCAACCCTCTGTGGATGACCCCTCACAAGGGCATAAAGTAATAATATAGATTCCAATCCTGTAAAGTCGGAAAGAGTGTGAATGACGCGGATGGTATGGGAGGCTATGGATTGTAGCATTGGCAATCTCCCTGGACTATACCCGAAGGTTTCGAAAAAGTCCAGGGAGAAAGCAGTATAGCGTAGCTTGGAGTTCTCCCGGGTACTAGAGGGGCATATGTACGGAGATGAAAAAGCTGACAAAATTGGAATTTTCGGAATGAAAGAGTCTCACTTACACCCGAATGGAATTGGTTTGACTGACTGACTTGGAGGCGATGGGGATATTCCATATACACGGGATTTGTATGTACAGTGAGCTTCTAATAGTTTTTCCAGAGAGATGTGGCGGTGGTGGTGGCGTTGGTGGTGGTGAACGTGAATGGTGATGCTCAAGTGCAATTTGATATAATATTAGTCCATTCCTTCCAATCCAATCTCCTCTCTCTCTTCTCCCTGTGTTCTTTTAAATGACAGGGATGCGGATTTTGTATGGACGGGAGATGTGAATGGGCTCGCTCTGTACTGTGGACATAGGGATTCCGATCTACCAGTACTGGGATTTTAATTTCAACCAAATTCCGACCTTTTTCATCAAGGGCCGTAGGGACTATGAGGGACGCGAGAAACTAAAGATGCTTTTGAGTGGGGTTCTAGATCAAGAGTTCGTTAGAGTGGTTGGGAGTCAGGCTTTGATTTTTAAGGGACCTCTGACCTACCTAGAAAGATATTTGCCCAAGCTGAAAGATTATGAGATAATTTAGATGAATCATGGCGAATTATTTCTGTAAGCATAAATGTCGTATGATCAAAAAAAGAAATCAGAAATTTCCTAGAGATTTCCAGGAATCTTTAAAAAAATCTTTCGAATTTATAATTCTATGATGAGATTATATTATATCCTCTCAGTGTCTTGTACTTTTATTGCCCCCTCTGAAAAGATTCGGGCTCCCTATGAGTCAATGCATATTAAAGCGATTGGAATTAAACGGTTTAGAGAAATATACCAAACTAACCAAGCTCAAGGAAAGATCACATGATGAAGAATAACATTGTCAGCAAAGTACGAAGCCCTGTCCTTTGACACCACCAAAAAAAGACATTGTAGTTAGTTGTAATCCTCGGAATAAAAAAGTAATCTATCTGCTCTATAAATCGCTAGAAATTTCTGTCTGTCGAGCTCAGTCAGTCGGTCAGATATTTGCTTTCGAAAAAATCGACACTGGACATTCTAAAACGTCCTTCTGTCCATACCGGCCCATAAATGGATCTGCAGTCGCCTAGTCTACTGCATAATTCCTTAAAAATATCTTCCTGTAGATTTCCTTATTCCAAACATACTTGACCATGTTTAAGCTAGTGTCAAAGCCAATTCGATTTACAAATCAAAGACGGCAAGACATAAAGTTATAATTTCTTCGGGAAGGTTGACACTGGCCCTTCAAAAACGGTATTATCAGTAGTGGCCCAGTAGCGGGCCAGCATAGGCCTAGTGTGTCATATAATAATATAAAAAGTCCACACTCCTTTGTGGAAGAGCCTATAGGTGCGGATTGAGTGTTTTGTCCCGAGCCTTTTGTAAGGCTCGGGACACGATATTGGAATTTGTAAGGTAGGTTTCATAGGTAGGTAAATCCTCATTGGCTATATCTCCAAAGACCCTAAAAATTTCTTTACTCAAATAAAGGTGGTATAATAATATATTTTTACAACCTTTGAAATTCAGTGTCCTTGTGTGTCCCCTCTGGTTCTAGTCAAACTTGTCCTCCTTCATGTCTTTAGAGTTTGAGAAATTTTTAGAGTTCTTTTAGGACTTGGGCTATCATCACAAAAGTATTTACCCCAATGACCTCGGCTAGTTAGGAGAAGCTTCGGAATAAATGCGCTGAAATTTTTAGGAAATTTTTAGTTGTTGTTGAATTGATGATAATGATAGGTTAAGGGAATTGTAGTTAAATAAAATAAATTTAAGTATGTCCGAATTACAAAAAACTTATTTGAAAACTTTAAAAAACTTTTTGAGTTAAAAATCTTTTCGATGGCTCATCGACTATCTTTAACACTTGTGTCAATAATTGACACTACAAGTCTTTTGCACATTGACGTTAAACGTGACGTAAACGTGAAATAAAATCCAGGTCTAATTATTCATTCGAAATCGTCACCAAGAGATTTTAATGGTGTTGATTGTTAAGCCTATCTTCTTCATGTTAATTTTTTCAAAAGTTTTCCATTGTCCGTGTCCTTACGGTTTGTTGTAATATAAGGTTCACAAAAATTCAAAGTTTTTTTATTCGTCCTTCTAAAATATGGGCTTGCAAACAAACTGTACTTGATAAAAATCGTTCCAAGGTATCGATAGCTAAAAAATGTTCAAGACAGAAAAATTCTAAGAACACCCTGTATAATCAAGGCATTAGTTTCCTCACCGGCCCACAAGAAAAGAAGAATCTTCGCTAAGCCTTCACCCGAGCCTTAGAAATGAAATTATCCTCACACCGAACAAACCCACAAGTTTCCAAAAATATATGTCCATGCATATAAAAGCATGTAAATAAACCCCAGCCCAATCCCTACAATGACAAGATGATTCTCTACTGCCCAGCTTAGCCAAGGGTCTCCAAAAGTGTCCCTCCATCACCACCAAGTCCCAAAAAATGAGTCCTCATCCATCCTCTGGCTGGTAGTAAAGAATTTCAGGTTGTATAAGCGAATTGAGCTTGCTTAATATTATTATAACTTTGTCAGAGTAGTGTCCTCCAAGTCTATTCACTTTTATTGCAACCAGACAAAGTGGAGAGATAGTTTTTTTTTCTCCAGGGAAAAAAAATCTTTAAAATATAAAGTGAAACGAACCGACGAGGATTTACAATTCTTCTCACCTAGTCCTAGAGGGTTCTCGATTCTTGGGACTAGGTTTAATAATAAGGATACAGGCTTTAGTCTTAAATACTTTAATACAAGCCCGGGATTTTTTAGGAGGCCAATTTTCACCCATTTGATAAGATACGAAGAAGAGACAGAGAGGTCAGAGTTTTCTAAGGGTGGTTATTCAATGTTTTACGGTTTTGTTAGAAATATAATTAACGGAGGAAGGTTTTTGTTAGTAGGTTTTTAAGGATTGTAAAAATTTGAGTCTCACGATTTCGAATCTCTTAATTATTAAGGGAGTGGGTAGGAGAAATGGGGGGGGGGGATTTTTTCCGGTGGATTTCAAAGTTTTTTGATGAGCCGAAATGGGGGAAAAAATTTGAGCGATTTTTTTTCGGATTTGAATTATTTTATGGATGAATTTGAAAAATTGATGGAATTTTGAAATTGTACTAGTTTACTAAATAATTAAGATTGAGTGAACTCACAGGTTCACAGCATAGAATTTCTGAATGAGCATTTACTTTTATTTCATTATGTTTTCTTCGATGAAGAAAGACTTGAAGGACCATGAGTCCAAATTCTAAGTTTATAAAGAATAAAAGAATTTTATTCTAAATCAGATATCCGTGAGAAAATTCTTCTGATTCAATTACAGTCAACAAACAAAACTTAAAACTAATACTTCCTTTAAATGTTTCCGAAAGTTGATTTTTGTTCTCGGAAATTCGAAACAATTAAATTCTAAAAAAAATCGAAAAAAATTAATCAATTGTACACTTTAAGCTTCTCAAAATTTTCCAAGGATTCTTATTGAATGAGAAAAATTAGTTAACTTTACTATGTGACCTTTGACATGGATAAAAAAAATTTAATATCAGCATAGCTAAAATGCTTCAACCAAAATTATGATAAAATAAATCATATCGCATAAATATCGCGAGACGTATTTTTCTGGACATATAATTCGCCCCCCAAACTACATTATAAATTATAACAAGCTCTTTAAAAACAACCTAGCTAAAAAAGTGACCTCATGACCTCACCCTTTTCATTTCAAAACTCAACACCCATGAACAAAAAGAAACCGAATAGTTGGACAACCCTTTGATAAAATAACAAATTAAAACCCCCCGAAAATCCACTCCTTCCTCAACAAAGCAAAGACAGATGGAACACACAATCCCCACCTCCCACTTGGAGACCCCAAATACCGTGCATACATAAAACCACCACCACCACCACCGTCAACAATCCCACCGAACACTCCAGAGCCGGAGAGATACAGATCACATCGCTCCATAACAATATTAACAATACAAAACTCTCTCTCAGAGATAATACCCGGCTCGGTTTTCCAAACCTTTTAGTCCCCCCCCCCATGTTTAATAGTTTAGAGTGGTGGATAAAAAAGTCGGGAATCCATTACCTCATTTCTTCACAATCTATTCAATTCAATTCACACTCACTGACACTGACACTGTGCCAGTCCCCACTGCCTGCAATCTCCCATCGACAAACCCTAATCACATGGAGGGAAATGTTGTAAATATTATTAGCTTCATCACATCCGGTTAGGATTATCCTTGGGCTTTGTAGGCCCTTCGAGGATCATCCAAGGGGTGTTGGGGGGTGCTGCGTTAAGGCTATTTCTTAGGAGTGCCTTTGGCCTAGTTTAAGCAGAATGTTGGGGAAAAAAATTAATGCTAATTGTAACTTGTAACCTTTTTAGATTTTGGAATTAGGAAATCTTGATCTCATAATTTAATTAGATAAAACAAACACAAACAGTCAAAGATATAAAAAAAACTTTCAAAATTAAAAAGATTCACACTTAATATAATTGAAATTAAATTAAAATAACGAAATTCTTAGCAGGCTTTAAGTAGTAAGTAAAACAACCTCCCGGCTATTTACTTTATATGGATGATGAATTTTATTTTATTTTATAAAAAGGCTCCTTAAAACAGCTTGCTCATTAAATTAAAGGAAATTAAACAATTAAAACCAGTGGGTTTTAATGGTTTAAAATAGTAAAAACCTTTTAAAGCCATTAAAATATTAAATGCTAAACAGTCTCAAGGTTGAATCATCTCTGGTTATCTCAAGACGAGCTATTCCATGTTCCCCAGTTATCTAACATTGAGTGTATAGTACTCTGGAACTCCAGTGGTACCCAAGTCACAGAAAGTTCTAGCTGAAGAAACCGGGTGCCAGTGCACAGGACCCGGGTAAGAAGAGCCCGTCGATATATAAAAAAGAAAGCCCCGGTGCTCCCAACCTACTCAGTCACAGATTGGGACTGGAGCGACAAACCTCTCATAAATTCTTGCCTAAAAGCAAGGGGAATATTTTAAAAATCAATCCGGGGGAATTCGGGATTAATTCAAGTTGCAGTTAAACTCACTTTCTCCTTGTAGCTAAAAAAGAAATAAAAATCTCTACTAAAACTATTAGCTAAAAAAAAACTGAAAAATCCTTTTCAATATTCAAAGAAATCTATCCGGGGAATTCGGGATTATTAAAATCTCAGTTAAATTCCCTTTCCCCTCGTAGCTAAAAAAATTAAAAATCTTCATTAAAAACCGAGAAAAAATCAACGCAAAAATCAATTAACATTTCCGGAGTTCATCACAATTACAAGTCTCAATTAAAATCGCTGTATCAAAATCTAAATTAAAATCGCTGTATCAAATTCTCAATTAAAATCAATTTCCCTCGTATCTTAAAAAAATAAAAAATCTTTTCTAAAAACCAAAAAAAAAATCTGAAAAAATCCATTTCATTTTCCATAGAGGAATTAACCCAGAGGAATTTAAAACAATTTACATCTAACAAAAACTAATTTTACAAGTCTTAGTTAAAAGGGTTATAAACTTCTTTTTTTTAAATTATGAGATGAAAATTTTCTAAAAAAAACCCACCCTACGGCCCTAGAGTCTGTTAAGACGAAAAATAGAGTGGCTTCTAATAGTACGTGGAGCTACTCTTTTGACTGTGTGTAAAGTAGTAGAGAGGAGTTGTGTGGAGTTGACTCTCATCAGTCTTCACTCAGCTCCCCATCTGAAAGGGTCACGCTGCTTTTCACTCCTTAAAAAACACATGCGTTTTTTCTACATCTCTCTCTCTCGTGAAATTAACACAGGACGAGACTTGTGAGAGGATTCTAAACACAAACACGGTCAGTGTGGCTTTCAAAAGTTACAACGAGATTTTAGACTAACTTTTGGTGGATTGAAATTTGAAATTTTTCTAATTCAAAGTTGGACTTGGACATTATTGGGACAAAAGTGAAAAATAATTTTTTTCCAAAGAGAAATTCAAACTTGAGTGAAAATCAAGTGAAAACTGAAAAATTGAAAAAATTACGCGCCGTTTTCGTGAAATTGGGTGAAAATTTTTATTGACTGGAAAATTTAGTGAAAGACGAGCTTTTCTCTCTGGGAGAAAATCAAAGAGTGACAATCAAGTGAAAACTGAAAAGTTAAAACCGCGCCGTTTTCTTTGGGATTGTTTTTGGGAAAAAGTGAAAATTGACTTGTGATTTTTTTTCATGTTCTGGATTTTTGACTTAGATTTTGAAAAGTTGATATTCCAGTTTTGAATTGGCCAAATATTTTGGGCTTTTGTGAATCTGGATCTGTGTATACTGGTGTTTGGAAAAGTCGAATATCTTTTTGAGAAAGGTGAAAATTTGACACTTTTTATTCATTGTATTTTTAAAATGCCATAATTTCAAATTGTGAATCGTCATTTTTAAACATGTGGAAATAATTTTTCAAAGCTGCAAACCTACCATCAACCATAAATCATAATCCCCTCTATAAGTTATCACTTGTTAGCTGTTTAGAAAACCACACACAGACACACGCGTACAGATAGAGAGCATGACAAATTCCATACACATAAAGACTTGCATACATTCTCAAAAAATATCCCATCTATTTATACTCCCACAACAACACTTGCATTCACCCCGAATTTTAAACCATGAAACCCGCCTGGTTGAAAAAAAATCTCCGGCAACAAATCTCTGCTCAAAGGTAACTAGTACAAGATCTTGAAGATCTTGAAGAATCTCACCGGTTGAGCTTGACTAGCTTTCGGTACAGCCAAGTCACCCGTAAAAAAAATCCGGGTAGAACACCCCATGAACTAATAAGACCTTGTGTCCTCCTTGCTACTCGTACTTTTGGCAAGCACACACTGGCCAGGGCCCTCTGAAAACAAAGCACACTTGTCTATACTTTATCTTATAATTACATATAATCTGTAGAGGGATTCATACGAGGGGGATATAGGACGGGAGAGAACTGTCAAAAAGCTTCATTAATCGTCGGCATCTCTTTGATCCATTTCCAATTATCACCTCATTATCTACGAGTTGGACTCGGGTGTGGAATTCCATGTATGACATACCGCCACCATGGAATATCCAGAATAGTTGAGAATAGCAGCATCTACACAAAACTGTACACGTAAGTCCACAGGCCGGCCAAGTACATAATTTATCTATGAGGGACATGAGCAAATAACCCTAGCGGGTGTTTTGCTGGAAGAGCCGTCCACATACACAGACCAACACTCTCGCCTTGTTTGTTTCTACATTCAAAGAGTCCCAGGCAGAAAGTTCATTAGTGATCTTAATTAAAAACTTGTGGTCGCTCTTTCTCCCTTCAACTAATAAGTTAAGGATGGCCTTCCTGCTCTTGGCATCCACAACTCCCGGTATATATATCCATGAGAGCCGAATCCGGAATTAGAATTTCCCCGACTGGACCGAGAAGTAATTAAAAAGAAGCAAATAATTATTTTTTTACCCGACTTTTTTTCTCTCACAAACTTGGATATTTTACGGATGACGTTCCCCTGCACTGTAGGCCAGGACAGCCCAGGGTAGGGCACACAGGGCTCTGAGATTTCGAGATTGCACTTGGCAGATACATATACTAATTTCAATTCAATATACACACACAGACAGAGACGGTAAAGTTCACCCGGAGTTTCTTTGGACTTTCGGCGGGGGCTGTCCATGGAGTGCAGGGAATTTCTTTCATGATCAACCTGACCCCTGACCTTACCGCCTTGCGACCACTCTCATGAGATCAGCTGTCTTTAGGCCATTGGTCATGACACCCTTTAATACTAGGACTGGGGAAATGGCCTGAAAAGGTCGAGTAGGCAGATGTCAGCACGGCATGCAGGGTCGTCTTTAAGGGGGGGCTTTAGTTATATTTTAGGATGGGGAAATAGATTGACGCAGTTGATGGGTGGCCCCTCTGTATCGAATTAAAATGAGTTTATAAAATGAGTTTATATAGCACTAGGCTACGTCATCCCCAGACTACCCGGAGCACTGAAGGGTAAGAACACAAGAAGTCTTTAAAGGATCTCATTTCAATTTCATTAACACCAATGTTATTCTCACATTAATTAGTCGAGAAAAAATTAATTAGCACCAAGAACAGGCCCTTTGCAAATTGGAATTACTAACAAAACTCGACAAGGAGGACTTGCAAGTGTCTCCCCTGGCTTTATACGTCTATCTCTCTCTCTCTGCACAACAGATGAGTGTGTAGATATAGTCGTTTTAGTTGTTAGAAGAACCAGTTCGATTTTCAAATTTTCAAAGGACTCGGAAAAACCAATTAAAACGAGTTTCGGTACAATGTTATGTATACATGTACACTACACACACATATATACACATTATAATTATACTAAAGTCTGAAAACTTTGAACTAGGATAAATTTAATTACACACCGTTCTACAATATGTTGACACCTCCGCTTGCCCCCCCCCCGAATTCTTCGTTCCCCGTTTAGAGTTCGTGTGGGCCTTTTGTGCCTAATCGATAAGATTTGAAAACGAAGCTTTAAAAAAAATTAATTCCTTATTCGCACTCGTGAAGAGGGTGTAAAAAACTATGATTTTTTCGTTAAAGACTATAAAAGAGGCAGATAGAGACACTGGCATTGTGCTCCAAAGTTCCAAACGTCCCAATCGACGAAGGATCAACTTCTTTTGTATTTTAATTAATGATTAATGATTAATTTAATTTAATTGGACTGCGTTGCACACAAAGCCCAGTCCAGGAGGGGCAAGTTCGTTGATGGAAAAGTTCTGGTGGAGCAGAGGGTTTTTTTTGGTATAGATATGTCTTTTATTTTAATTATGATACCAGCTGCCACTTGTCCAATGTTAAATCCGAGTGTGTATAGCCCAAGAGTTTACAAGAGGGCAAAGTGCTCCCTAGTATCCTTAATAACTCCTTCAGAGCTATGTTATATATTTGTAATGCTAGACTTGTGTCTCAGTATTGGAGATGTATGTATATAAAATAAGTATGAGCACAAAGTTGAGGGAAACGGGTTGTTCTTGTAGTAAGAAGTTTCCTTATTAGAAGATAAGTGACTGCAGCTGTTTTTTTCTCCCAACTCTGATGATCCTGCTCAGAATAATAATTAAATGGATATTTTTGTTAATTAGACACTTTTTATTACGTTTGACAGAAAGGACGGGGGCAACAAGAACGAGCTTATAATTGGGAGGAGAAAGCATTGGATTGCATTTGACATTCATCACAGACATCTTTGCAAGGAATATCGAATAAAGATCCAGACGGTTTTGTTGGCGAAAAAATCGACACCAGTTCCTCGACCTTTTGAAAACTTTGGGACTTGAACGTTTCGATCTGTTCGGAAGTGAAATAATTAAAATCGTCAAGAACGATAAACTCAAGCCGGTTTTTTTTTAGACGACAAGGATTTCAAAAACTATAACTGCGTATGCATCCATAAGAATATTTATATATAAAAAGTTTGAGTAGTGTCGTACTTACTTATTAGTGGATTGTTGATAATTTCTCTCGCAGCTAATTTGTTATTCAGGATTGGAAGTGTCTGAGTAAATTTTGTAACCTTCAATCAAAGTGGGTGCAAGTGCTGGAGGGGGTTCCGTCAATTGGTTTTTAATTCAAGGAAAATTAGCATAGAATCGAGGGATTCACTAAAAGGACGGCACACAACTGTTGACGTTCATGGTTGATGGTTGATGGTGGAAACGTTGATTAAATTGTATTTAAATATAAGGCTTAATAAGAGACGAGTTTAATTCTTTGGAAATGGAGCAGTACAACAACGGATTCCAGACTGTCAGGTCACCATCAACGAGTAATATTCAGGTAAGAGTTATGTATGTTATTACAGTTGATAGTTTATAGTACAGCTTGATGCATCTCGGCATTAAATTAAATTAATCAGTCAATTAAAAAACAATATGTGTGGTGCATATTAATATTGAATTATGCGGGGACTATTTTTAAATTATATTATCCCGAGGTATTCAATGAAGGGAGTAGGGGAACTAAAAAAATACGAGTGGATTTGAATTAATTATTATGTGGCAGTGTGGGACACCAGGTGTGCACATTGCAATTTTTTTTGCTCCACCAAGGAAAATGCACCCAGGGTTCTGTGTGTAATGTGTAGATGCATGTAGTCGAGTAAATGATGATGATTTTGCATGTGGAAATTTTTAATATCAAGCTGGCTGCCCATGAAAAAGGAAAGAGCTTCTATTTTCGAGATAGCCTATACATAACTACATCCGACCGGGTTTGATTTTTTAAACCCGGAAGTTCTAAACCGGGTAGCCGGGTGTAGGGATATAAGCTGAGGATATGGAACTATGGAACATGGAGCTTTTTATAACGCGGAGTATTAACTGGAATGAATTCTATTTAAATAAACATTACAAAGAGTTATCATATAATCCCAGTTTAACAAAATTGGCTATTTTGAAATAATGCAATTTAAAAAATCATGGAGCCTTGAAAAATGTAATGGGGAGGTGTGTCTAATGTACTAATAAATAGATTAACGATTTCAAATGATTTTCTAAGACTAATAATTATAATAATAATAGTAATGAATCGGTTGGGTAGACTTGGACAAGCCGTTTTTGGTGAGTGTCTCCAGGAATGAATTGGATATAGAAGAAAAGGATATTCCAAACTCTTCCAGAGTATCATTATGTTCTTAAGGGAATGAGATGTACGTTCCTCTTCTTTATATATTAAAGGTTAGATTCGGGGGATAGAGTTGGGTAGTTTGGAGTTTCAAAGGAGACGGAGAGGTAAGAGCTGTAAGAAGGGAACATGTTTTTAATGTTTTAATGACCGTCATTAGCCAAACTTGTAATGACTTCCCGTTAACTGACTAACGATCTTTTTCTACGCATTTCCATACCAGTCGAGTCTCTCTCTGTAGACAGAGTCCCCCGTGTCATCCTCCCATTTTATATACTCGTCACGAATATATCTCTCTATTATTATGGTAATCTTATATAATATACTAGTATTTAAAGCCCGTCCTGGACGGGGGAGGGCAATATAGCGTGGACCATTTGGAATGTCTAGTGTCGATTTTTTCGACAGCATAATAATCACTATATTTTTAGTTGAATTAAACGATTGAGCTATTGAGCTTTAAAATCAGCACAGTATTTATGGAGAAATAGTGAAACAGACAGACAGACATTTTTAGGGAATTTAGATTTATTGTTTCCATGAGGGTATAGGTACTCCTAAGCGCTGCATGAGGGGTCCAAGTCCCCTCTTAATGGCTTCGCCCTTTCTGAATGGGTTTGTTGGGGTGGTAGGGGTGGGGGCGATGAATATGTGCCGCTCCTGATTCCAGACAGACTTTGTATAAATGAAGTGCGAGAGTGTGTCTTTAAGCGATCCCAAAGTTTTTAGATGAGAGCAATCAAATTGGGAATTGGGGTAATGATTACAACTTTTGAAATATTACTGGGTCTGGAAGTCGTTAGTTATTGTCTGCAATCACAGTATGGCTCCACCGCACTAGGGAGAGAAGGATTTAAAGTTGAGAGAGAAAAATCAACTACCTTTGAATTGTGCCCGGAAACGGGTAGTTGTGACTTGGGCTTCTCTCCCGGTAAAATTTACAAAAAATAGAAAAAGCATGCCCCCGATCTTCCGGGAGTTACCCGTCTCGGTTCGGGCTCCAGTAGTACCTACGCCTACGGCTATATGTCATACGACGTGTGGTTAGGAGGATGCTCTGCGACCTCTTTGGAATGTGATACTTGATTCCCCTCATAACGAAATCTTTCTCACTCGTGACATGATTTGGATTTGTAAGGATTTGAAATGATTTGATACCTCCTGTTTGAAAGGAGTTTTAGTGTCAAATCTTTTTCGAAGGTGACTAACGGCTCGTATGGACACCCCCTTGATCCAAATAAAAACATCAAGTCCCCCTGTAAGGTAGTTGTGTTTAGCTGTACATGTGGCCCCCTGCACTAACACTGTCTCTCCACCTCCACCTTGTCGTCGTAGTTATGTGTGGATTTTAGGTGTGGGATTGAAAAGAAAGTAAATTGTGTTGACTTTGGTCTTGTGAAGAAGAAATAGGAAGAGTGACTTTTAGTAATTTAGTTGGCCACGCTCGGTTTGTTGATTGTCTAAAGTTTACGATTGTTTTTACACACACGATGGGATAGGGTAAGTATAGAGAGAACTTTAGTCATCAAAGGTGATATACTACCTGTCTTATCTCCTACCAATCCGACCACCACCGACTCTCTATCTCTATATCCAGCACATAGGACTTTCCCTCAGACTCCGTCCAGTCTGCTCTGCTCGTGTTCCTCTCGAATACGGAGGAGTCTCTGTACCTCTAACCTCTGCCCGACCTTTGTCTTGCTGGAAGGGAAGAATAATTTAAAGTTTAATCAAATCCAATCCGAGCCAAAGAAATAAATACATTTAAATGGAACCAAGACATTTAAAGGAGGAGAGAAGATAGAGATTGTATTTATAATTATAAGCTTGTCCATGAGGGTTTTCATCCCGACCAATTTTGAATTGAGTTGGAGGATGTATATATTTATATAGGCTTGTGCCTCATTAAGTTAATTGTTAGGGTGTATGGAGGTTGAGAGGGAGAACTAACTCGAAGGAAACACAGGACAACAAAGTGTATAGAATAGTATAGAAATCGCTACTAGATTTTAAGAGTCGACTTGGCATTCAGAGAATGGCCGAGAGGGTCTGTGTTCTCTAGCTCTGTGGAGGTTGTAGACGGGAGTGGTGGTGGTGGTGGTGTGGGTTCTGACACTTCAAAAAGTGGCCACAACTTAATGAGATTAAAGTAATTAAGCCCAACTCAATAATTGGACTCGGAGAATGGGACTATTGTTGTCAGGCTGTATTAATCTATGGACATTTACCTCTTCAGTCATACTCTACAACTCTTGTTGAGAGAGGGAGGGAAACTCTTGGTGGCTTATTTGGCTTGTAATTCATAATTGTTAAAGTATATTATTTTGTATGAGTTAAGTTGTAGAGAGAAATGAATACTGGGTAGTCATATTTTGTAATTACGAAGAGGAAACTATTTCTTAATAGGTATTTCTATTTCTGTGTATGGATGTATCTGTTTATGCATGGAAAGGAGAACTTGTGTAATTCCGGGCCTGTCACCTCCAGAAGTTAATATAATTTAAGAATAAGAAGAACTTGAGGGAGAGGTGGGGAGTTTGGAAATAAATTATTTTCTAATTCCTCTCCAACGCCTTTTAATTAGTTGGTGTAGACAAAAAAATCTCTTCCAGTCTACAACAGCTATTCGTACTACTTTCTGACCCGGGGGGGGGGTGTTCTCTGGGGGTCGAAGACCCTGTGAGCTACCGGCATAAAATCCCATGGGTTATGGGAAATGGATAATTTTTCATGGAAGGTCAGGTCACCTGGCTCAGGTGCGACTATGTCAATTTAGTTCACGGTAACTTAAGCCACCACCACCACCTGTCACTAAATGCTGAGAAGGGTGCCCTGACACTTCTTACGCTAATTTTAATTGGTTTGGGGCACCCTTAGCTCCAGACTTTATTATTACGACCCTCATTGTTGATAATATTAGTATGCCATATGCCTCAATCCGATGCTCAATTTTAACACTTCATAAACTATTATTCCAAAAAGTTAATATCTAGGTTCACTATAGATAAATTTATTTGTATTTATTTATTATTATTATGAGATATTATAAGAAATAATATAATATTTAAATGACAACCCGACAACCCGACAGACCGACAGCCACCACCAAGCCGAACCCAAAAACAAAGTCTAAAATGAAATACTACATAGGAAGTGTGTGTAGGATTGAATCTCCGTCCCAATCCAGGTTGAGCGAACATGGAATAAAATCCACAAAGTCTCTGTATATGTATCAGAAGTAATTAAATGGTAAATGGGCGGAATGTGTTCTCTTGTACTGTTAGTCTATCCAGGGAGGTAGACCAGAGGGGGATGGAGATAGTGAGAAATGGGACAAGAAAGAAGAGGCAATGTGGAATAACTTAATTAAGAAACTTAATTTAGATGTTATTACACAGAGAGAGAGAGAGGCTAGAAAGCAGTGTGGGCTGATGTGTTTAAGAGGGCTGAAGAAGGTCCAAGGAAAACGAGGGGAAGACAGAGTGGAATTTTCTCTAAGATTAAGAAATGGACGTAGAGAGAGAGAGAGAAAGGAGGAAGAAGAAATGAGCTGCATTAAATTGCAAAATAAACCCCGGCTCCATGTTCTTATAAATAAAGCAGAGGATTCACTTTATGGACTTAAATGTCTTGAGACTACAGGGTGAACCCTTCCCCGGGTGTTTGGGAGGAAAATTCAGAAAGGTAGATGAATTAAAGTAGAGGAGAGTGACGGTGGAGAAAATATCCCGGGTATCGATGGAGTAAGAGTGATTTTAAAGTAGGGTTTGGTTTAAATTGGCAGGTAGTGGAATACCCGGGTGAGAACCATGGTTGAATACCTTGTTATGTAGCCATTCGGTTTTTTACAATTAGGTATCAAACTCTGGGTCCTATGTTCTTTTGTAAATAGGCCAGGGCCGTAGATCTGAGATCTTAAGACTTAAGTAATTTTAAAGAGGAAACGGGTAGGAGGTTTAATATTGAAATTTAAAAAAACTACTGCTCGTACGGCCCTTGTCTTGAGTAAAAAAGAAAGGCTACTTAGGCTACTAAAAGAATCCATCTTCCCACTCCGTGGAAAAGATGGAACGGCCCATTGAACTGTTATTATTATTATTATTATTATCTTAACTATTATGATTATTAGCAGAGATGTGTATCCGTGTGTATGCGTAGCAAAGGGCTGGTAGAACAAGGGCACTTAAGGCTCATAGTGGGCACATGACATGCCATGAGCCCGTCTTGTTTAGTCAACCTAAGCCTTGACGATCATGTCAATGATCATGTCTGACGAATTTGGGTCTTTGGTCCGGATGTGGAAAACCTTCCAAGGCATCCCTATCCCATAATGTTATCAAGCCCTGCCCTCGTGCTAGTTTCCGTATCTCTCAATGTAAAATATCTCCCCCGCCCCCCACGGGAAGGAAGTTCAAGGAGGTCCAGTGAACCAGAACAGTGGAGAAGAATTATATAAAAAGACGAGGACCACGATTAGTATGGCTCTGGGCTCTCTTGTTGTTGTAATTTAATGTAGAATTTTTTTCTTCGTCTTGTAGTAATTTTGAGGGAAATTAAATGAAATCTTTGGAGAGGTCTTTTATTCTCGGTGGGAAAGCATACGGTACCAGAGAGAGAGAGAGAGAGAGAGAGAGAGAGCAGTGGTGGTAGATAGGACAACAAGCCTAGACATCCATAATACATTGGAGGCAGACAATAGAATCTAGAATCTAGAATCTCCGAGAGCAGAGAGAGCCCCACAGCCTTGATGAGAAAGGGAGGCTTAAATGAGAAGAAAATGTAATTAATAAATAAATCACCAATTATTTCTGGGAAGGAGAAAGATAATCAACTCTGGCAGTTTGAATACTACATCACTTCCCTAGGATATATGGAGAGAGAGCTATATAGGCAGTATAGAGTTAGCCCGTCGGGTTCAGAGTTTGAGAGTCAACAGTATGACACAGTGTTGGACGGTGGGTAAAATATTATGTAGTTCTTGAAGAGTGTGGTGGTTAGTTTAGCCGGGTTCAATAGAGCTATATATAGTAGTTAGTAGAGTTGGTAGTTGGTGGTGGTGGTGGTGGTGGCCAGGCCAAGCTTAAATTAAATTCTCGCATGGTTAGCTGCCACAAAAGGGGGAGAGCTGGTGAACCAATTTCTAATCTAATGTATAATTTAATGATTAAAAAGAGACGATGGGAATGGTATGGATGATGTGATCTCGAAATTTCTAATCCAGATTAAGAGGTGGTGGTGGTGGTGGTATTTTGTGAGAGCTCTTTTGGAATCCAATCTGAAGGGAGATGATGATGAGTCCGAGGCCATCACCTCCGGTTATTACTACCTCACCTTTCCCCCCGACAAGATCCAAGATCTACTCTTCCTAGTCCATTAACTTATTAAACCGTCTTCCGTCTTAAACTCGTAAAGGTATTTAAATATCTACTAGGGTCGGAGTTTGAAAGGCAGAGAGACTGGCAGACAGCTCTGGTGTTATCATACGGAGGGATGATCAGAGCCGGGGGTGTCTGATGTGGGATGACATTATTATTATTGGAAGATGAGCTCTCAATTTAGAATTTACTTTTAATCAAAAGTTGATCATCAAGGCTCTTTCTTTATTCATCAACTTGCCGGGTTGGGGGATGTTGATTGTCTTCTTGATCCTAAATTAAAATGAGACTTTGTTCCGTGTTCCTGATGATGATGAGCTTGATGATGATGATGATGATGACGGTGGTGGTGGTGGTGGTTCTAGCGGCGATGATGATCAGGGACGAGAGGTCGAGGAGATTGGTAGAGGTGGTAGTAGGCAGTAGGTCTTGGCTGTATTGGCTCCTAAGTGTGGTTTGACTTTATTACCAAGTCTATCCGAATTTAATAAGGGAATTGAGGATGAGAGTGAACGGTGAACTATGGTGGTGAGGCAGTGGTGGTAGGAGCACATTCTAGCTTCCAGTTGTATAGAGAGAGATGATCTTTAATCATTAATCCCCTTTTTAATAAAGTGTGTAGTAATGGACGGGGTGGAAATGAGATTTGGAATTTTCTCACGACATGTTGGAAACCGAAATGAGGTGGTTGGGGCCCTTTATCCCGCGTATTGTGTGGTGTGGTGTATGACTCTTTTTTTAGGTGTAACGAAGCTATTTTACATATAGAGCCGAGATGGCAGAGAGAGGAGATGATTTCCTTTGGTGAGATTGGTATGCTCGCATTTCTCTGTACGAGTCATTGTTAATTAAAAACGGACCTTTGTTTGTTTGTAGAGAGGGGAAAGGTTTCGGATCAAATATTATAGAGAAATTAAACATAAATCCATCCTCCGTACTCACGATTTTATCAACTCAAATATTAGCTAAGGGATTCATCAGCTTTTTCATTAAACCTATTTGTAGTTTGTAGTTTGTAGGAGGGGGAACGGAGCTATTATTTTAAAAAAATAAATAGGAATCAACATAGGATCCTAAATGGGAAAAAACAATAGGAGGATAATTTAGTAGTAAAAAATTAAACTCTTAATAAATATCGTAGAGACGGAAATAAAAGGAAGCTCTTCTGACCATTGACCATCAAAGCCTGAAAGGCCTCTCACGATTCCATACCCATAAATAAGCCCAGTTTGTATGATTCTTGTATGCTCAGAGTTTTCGTTTGTTCAAGGAGGGCTCATATTATTATCTGAAAGCTGTAGATAGTAGATAGGAAAAATAGAGATCTTTTGGGGAGATTGTATTTCGATTTTGATATTTAAGTGACCAAGATAAGGTTAACTAAGGGCGGGTTAAATCATACTGCTCGTTAATCCACCTTCTACCCGGGTTTCTTGGGGATAATTAATGTGTTGTTATTGGGGGGTTAAAAGGCTTTGGATTTATGGATTGTTGAACTATATGCGGGTATTATTGATAGGGTAGATAAATATAAGTGGGTATATAATAATTATTCAGGGGGGTACTAGTATTGAAAACCTGTTTTTGAAATATCTCTCTATATGTTGGGAGGAGGATAATAATAATATTGCGTGAGTGGGAATGAGGGAGAAGCTATTATAATAGATTGTGGAATT
Organism: Agrenia bidenticulata; assembly: GCA_034694785.1. Taxonomy (NCBI): domain Eukaryota; kingdom Metazoa; phylum Arthropoda; class Collembola; order Entomobryomorpha; family Isotomidae; genus Agrenia; species Agrenia bidenticulata. The sequence continues at coordinate 5,479 of JAQFYM010001168.1, read as the reverse complement.
GCGAGATTCGGATTAGAATTACATGCACCTTCAGCCACCTTCCTCAGACTTAATGTCCTACTTATTATAAAGTAGGGCTAAATAGAGGCAATAAATAACGCCGGAGAGTGACTAAGTACCTATATGTTGTATGTACGATACTCGGCAATGTTACTCAGGGTGCTTTATTCGAATAAAAAGTTTTCAAACCTCGGGTTTTGTTATTTTTTTAAAGTTTTAAAAGTGGTAGAAGGGACTTGGAGCTGGAATTGGTGGAAGTAGACGGATGGCATGATCATGATGAGTGGCATGATGACATGAAGTATCAAATATCGAAATAAAAGTGAGCAATCATATCTGGTCCTTCGTACCAGATAGATAGACATATATGTACTGCTCTTGTCCGTAGGTAGGGGGTTGTTGTGTGTAAATTAAGCAGGTGTTTGGTGGAGCAATGAATAATGAGGAGCTTATTACATATTTTGTAAATTAATTTAAAGGGAATTAAACACGATACATAAAGTATGAAGCTCGTGGGGAAGGTACTGTGGATTTAATTAAGTCTGTAAGGGACTGTTCATAACGTGTGGATAAAGCTCAGATATGCAGGGACTGGATTTGGATTTGAGGGTTGCTGTCAAAGGTTATGAGGGGGAGATGGACACGATTTCTGAACAGCCTCTAAATGTTAGAATGTAACGATTGAAATTTGAAACGAATAAAGTATTGGAGATTGAAGGTGGAGAAGCTATTAAAATAATCGTGACTTCCCTTTCTGTTCACATGGGACAAGCTTTTCGATTTGTTTTTGGTTTAAAATCGTTTAAAATCCCAAAGTCAAGGACTACAGAGAGAGATGGAATTAGCAGTTTGGACTTTATATTTATCGTCGACTTTATTGAATACAAGCAGATTTGTCCAATGTCACTTCCTCAATTAAAATTTTTAAACCTCTTTTCCTTCCTCTAGATAAAATCCAGCAATTGCTATATAAATAGTGTAATAAAGTTTAAAAATGTATTTTCCTATTCATGATTCGTAAGGGGTGGGGGACACAGGGCAGGTTGACTTATTATTGAAGGTAACTTGTCGGGTGAATTTAATTTTAGACCGGGGTATATTTTACTACTACCTACCCGGGTAGCCGTTTATTACAGTTGGTGGGTTCTGGCTGGGGAAATAGGTCAGCCGTTGTGTGTGTGTGTTTGTATGGATGACTTTTTTTTGTGTTGGTAGTATCCGGGCGAAGGTGATTAAATTCCATGGGTTTTAGCGATCGCGTGAAATTCATCAGCTTTTAAGTGCAGATTTGTTGTTGATAAGTAAAGTATGTGTATATGTATGTGTATATGTATGTGCATATATGTGTATAATATATAAATGAAAAGTGTAGGGTGGACTAAAACGGAGTGACTCCTTTAGATTCCTCTGGAGGTAGAAGGGCTCACGCGGGTCACGACGGCTTTTATTGTATGAGGAATTATTTTGGTGTAATTCACAGAGAACATGCGAGTTGGACATGTAAATTATTATAGAGGTTCGTCTCTCTCTGACTAGGATATAATAGGATAATAATGTATGTGTCTAATATGTATAAGATCTATATGAAATATAAAGTGTACATGTGTTATGTATGCATCCTTAGACGAAGGAATCATGAAATTAGTCTACCTGGAGAACAGAAACTTGATACGTTTTCTGAAAAGTTTTTTTTAAAGCTAACAAGTCTCAAATTTCAAGAGAAATATGTTTGGAAATATTAGAGAGGTTGGGGTACAGTGATTTTTTTAAGTTTAATGCGACTGCTCTTATTCTTAACATATTGGTGAAAGAACCGGTTGACAAAAATCACTTTATCTCAATCTCTCTATTGGTTTATTAAACTCGCTCACTTTTCGGTTTTTTAAAGCTCGGAATGATTTGACACGACTGACATTGACATTCTTGAGGTTTGATTTAAGTTGATGGAAATTGAGTTTGAATGAAGCGAAGCCTTTGGGTACAACTTTGCTGTCGACAACGACTAGCTCATACTGGGAAGCTAAAAATTGTAAACGATGGTAAATCAGTTGAAAAGGAGTTTAAATTTTTCCAAGAAAAGTATCGAATTTCCAGGAGGAAAAAATTGTAACACAATATCAAGTCAGAATTTGTAGGGTAAAAAAAAGTACTGAAGGTTTTTTTAAGGAAACCACGAGGTCATATTTCATAATTAAAATTTCCAATCTAGTCAACAGTTTGTTAATTAGAAAATAGCTCATCAAGATGAGAAGAGGTCTATCAAAGCTCCGAGCCGAGAGGGTTCAAAGCCCTGGCCCTGCCGAGCACAAGTAATTATGAATTATGAGTTGTAATCATTCTAGTTAAATTAAAATTGTAATTAAATCAAAACCGGTTAATCCAAAAATTAATATTGCACAAACCCCCTCCCCCCATAATTATTATCATCTCTTGTTCGTTTGTTGCCATTTAATTAAAACATTTAGTAAGAAGATCACAAAATTGCTCTTCGTACTATTTGGCATTCAATCCCTCTGATTAAAAAAAACAAGTCCTTCTAGCTATACGAATGGGCATCTGGTCTATAATTCCCATAAAATGACTGTTTGTTTGTTTCACTACTTCTCCATAATTTCTGGAAGGAATTTACGAATTTAAAGCTGAAAAACTCGCTAACTGAGACCGGTGTTGCAGGGAAGACGTTTTTTTAAAAATCGACACTTGACCTTAAAAAATAGTTTCCTTATCAATAGTGGCCCATAAACGGGCCTGTAGACGTCTAGTAAGTTCCATATAGCTTTAATTTGGTCAAACTTTTCATAATCATCCCGTAACTTTAATCACAGGCGGATATACGGCGGATATTTATATCTGAAGGCTCCAAAAACTCCTCAAAGTTGCCGAAGAAGAAAAGGTAGATGGAAAAAAAGTATTAAACACTTGTACGGACTCATTGAATTATTATTCTTGCCAATGAATTGAAACCTTATGGGGGGAAGGTGAATGCAAAAATAATTGGCTAGACGAATGACGACGAGGATATAGGGGGGATTTTTTTCCCCCTGTTGTTTGTGCAGAGCAAGGTTGGCTTTTGATAGATATATATTTTTTTCCATAGATTTGGACTTGGGACTTGTTGGTACTTTTGTAGCAAAGGAGATAGAACAGAGCTGTAGGTTTTTTTGCGGTGATGATAAAATATTCTCTATAGAGTTTAGTTTTGTATAGAGAGACAAGAGTTTGTGTGTGATATGATGATGATACATGGTTAGGGATATTGGATGGCGGTGGTGGTGGTGGCAGTTGGGTTGGCCAGGTGCCTGCCAAATCCAAATCTAATCAAATGATTGATTGGTTGATTGACCGATTAATTTGCATGCAAATAGGTAATTTAAGTAGCCATCGGTTTGAGGGAACTTCTCCATTCTCCTATGGCTTGGATTTTTAGTTGATTGGACCAATCAGTTTTTTTTTCTGTATCAGAGAGAAGGGGAAAATCACCGGATTCTTCTTGATTCTCAAATGTGTAGAGATATGTAAATATTTTCTCTATGTATTAGTCAGTAGCGTAACTACTTTATGTACATGGTCGTTTGTCTGTCTGTCCGTCCGGACGATAACTTGTGAACAAGTTAATTTTTTCAAACGCTATTTTCAGACGTTTTAATTAATTTTGGACTACTTTGTTACAAGCGCTCTGAACGGTTTTCATTACATTACAAGGGGAAGTGATTAGATTAGAGAGACGAGTGTAAATTCGTAAATGAGATAGAGAGTGGATGAGGAGGGATGTGGTGGATTGCTGATGATCTCCTCTGTAATTTGTTGTCAGAGAGAGAGAGAGGGATTAATTTAATTGAGAAATGATTGTGTGAAGCGTAATGGTATAGTTGTAATCTTGTTTTGAAATTAATTTGCAAATTGGACCTGCCAATGCTTTGCCATTTGAGACGAAACAAGGAGACTAGGCAACACTTAGCCATTGTTATTGGCATAGATGGAAGTGGACTATGGTATTGGTATTGGTGGTGGTATTGACAATGTCTTCCCTGTTGATCGGCCTTGGAGGAGCGTATATGTAATTTGGATTAAAGTTAATTAAATGGGAAGAGTCGTGTGACGGGTTTAATTATTTATTCAATTTATCGGGAATCAGCAGGGAGTCTGTCTTTGAAAAGTGCAATTCCTTGTAACGCTCAGAAAGAGGCTCGAGATGAAGGATGGGGGTTTGGTGAAATATTATAAAAAGTGTTTTTATGACCCGGAGGGGCAGAATTTTAATTGAGGAATTAATGAATCATTTAATTGGCCAGGTTTCAATAATAAAAATTCAATTACCTTCTTTCCTATTAATTCAAGTATGTTTCTTGCTTTTTTATTACTTCTTTCAAATCATTTGTTTTTAGATTAGTTAGGGAATTGATTAACCCTGCAGATCTTCTCTGCATGTCCTCCTCACGCCCTGAATTCATTAACTTCCCCCTCACCTTGTAAACAAATTAAGGGAATTGCTCAAATAAAATCCATCAACTCATCTCTTGCAAGGATCCCTGAAGCGGTTATTTACAGATGATAGATGACTTAAATGTAAAACTACAAAGGGGTCAAAGAGGTCATAATTTAGTTAATTAAAAAAACTTAAGTAAATTGCTAAAATCAAATGCATCTCTTGGAAGGGGTCCTTCCAGCAATCAAGCCTAAAGCGGTTATTTACTCTGATGACTTTCAAGAGGTCAAAAAAGATAAGGGAAAATTACCAAGGGGTCAAAGAGGTCATAGTTTCCCTAATTCAATTCCCAAAGAGACAAACTCTGTTGGTTACTCTGTGTAAAGTTTCTAATTCCATCCGGCCACCCAGGACTACCGTTCTGGGTCTATTCTTGTTGGTTAGTTGTTGTAGGTGTTGGTTGTTGGTGGTAGTGGGGGTACATATAATTAACTATTAAGGATATTAAGATTCCACAAAGTCCTGCGAACGTGGGCCTGTGTATATGAGCTAGGCGTATCTGTATATGGGAGAGTGTATAATTGTACTTTGTATTTAGGGAGAGACGAGGGGCATAAAGTGGTTTGAACAATTTTAATTGTGTGAGTAAATAAGTGAGTTTGCTTGTTCCCTTGTTCCGCTGTCTGTCAACTCTCAAGAAGACAACACTTCAAGAACACTTCACTCTCATTTAACTAACTAACTTGAGAGAGGAGAGAGAGAGAGAATCACATGCACATAATCCGCATAGACAACCCACACTGCCACAACCACAACCAGCTCCTTATATAATCTATGGAGAGGAGTGGTGGTAGGTGTCTTATCCACTGGGTTATCTAGCTTTTTTAAGCTTTTTTGTATTGGAGAGAGGGAGATATCTTTTGTGCGAAGAGTCTAATTATTAAGTATCGACAGATACTTTATGCGAATGCTCTTGCGTCCGTCCGTCCGTCCGTCCGTCCGTCTGTCTGTCCCTCCGCACGATTACGCTCGAACGGGTCAACCAATCTTCAT